>JAQGAK010001217.1:0-37704 GCA_034696945.1 Lipothrix lubbocki | reverse complement strand
ATTAAATTAAATAACATAGCCTTTATAAAGCTAGATATCTACATACAAATTTACACTCAAGAGGGTCCAAAATAAAGCAAGGTACTTGAAATGCATATCTTACATGGTTGCAGCTATAGGTACTAGTATACTAACTACTATACTTGTATAGTAACAACTATGCTTGTATAGTAGCAACTATACTTGTATAGTAGCAACTATACTTGTATACTGGTAACTATACTTGTAGTAGCAACTAGGTATACTAGTACACTAGCTACTATACTAGTATACTAGCTACTATACACTTGCAAGTTTAACACGCACAATCAAATTTCGATTTATTGAACGGACATACTGGTTAAAATAATAAGATTGTCGTGTGCAAAAATGGAAGAAAGATACACCGCTACCAGTTGTAGGAGATCCAAAAGTAGATACTTTTGCCAGTAATAGAAGCACATGACGAATTATAAGTAGGATTCTTGAAAATGTAACGTCAATAAAAATAATAGATGATACTCGAGTATATAAAAATACATGCAAGATGCAACGTAGACGATTCAAACAAGGTATGAATATACTTGACGGAAGTACACATATAACATGCATGTAATTATATAGGACAGAATTGCATAATAAATAAGTCAATTTCTCCATATCTGTACATAAATTTTAGGAGAAACCCATCAGAATTGCTGTAGTGCAGCACAGAACATTGTTTGTAAACAGAGAAACATTTCCTGCACACATACTGCGAGACAAGGGAGAAGTGAAACTTTGTTCTTTGCCATCGGAAGATTATGAAAGCGATAATATTTGAAAAGAATGGGGAAGGACGGGGGGAAATAAAGAAACGGAGATTTGCTCCGCACACTCGGGAATCATGGGACAGAGATGGAGGGGAAGCAAATGGAATAAGAGCTACTACATAGCAGCAGAAAACGATGATGACGAGGGGCGGGGAAGAGGACTCATATTTGAAATCTATTTCCTCTTTTTTGAAATAATGCTATAACATATTATATGTTATGTTTAAGCTTGTATTTGTATAAGTATTTGATCTATATAAAGTATGTAATTATAAGAAATACGTCTATGTATAGGTTAAATTCAATATTCAAAGATCCAGGGATGACATTCCCACCGTAGTTGTAAGTATACAAAAGGTGCTTTTGATACTTCAAATGCCTCTTAGGAGTAAAATTTACCTTCACTTATTCTACGAACATACAGTATACATACCTTCTTGTTGCTTTCTTTTCTTTGCCTCTCGTTTTTCTCAACCTTGCCGGTCGGAACGTGGAAGAATCTTTAAATTGTAAGGTACGGCGGGCGGGAATCTAATGGTTTTTCATGTGTGCGAGACAACAAGTTAAAAATGTTATGTATGTAAATACAGGCGGAAAAGGGGGAAAGAAGGGTTGTTTCTATACATTTGGACAGCTTCTCTGTATGTTGTAAAATAATGTTACACTACCACAAAGCAAAAGAACAAGACTGTGGAAGTACGGGGATGCTCTCATTTTCTATAAATGTGAAATAGAAAGTCGTCCTAGCTCCTGTAACGATCTCATATATTTGGGAGGAAATTAAAAAGTTCTATTTCCTCCCAAAGACACATTTTACTCGGCAGTACACACCCCCCAAATTCTCCTCTGACAATAAAGCTCAATTTTAAACTACGCTCTGAATTCTAAACAGTTGTATTCCCTTGTATCGGCCATGCTTTTCAAATCTTCTTTTATTTAGATATGGAATATATTTGTATCTATATGCTTGCATAGCGTGAGTGCAGTGTAATGGTGCCCATACAGTTTGTTTGGTAATGTTCTGCGATTATATGTGCAATGCATATAATATTACAATGTGCAATCTTCTATGCAAATACATCGATACACAGTCCTGCTTCTGCTATATACATATTAAATGCATTTCCAAGTGTGTAACCATCCCCTCGTCCTAATGTAAATGGGGGATGATTTCCAATTACATTTTTCATTACAAAACTGGGATGACAATTATTTAACTGCATTTCTGCCCAACCCCTGCGCTACCCTGACACATTTTGGTAATAATTTAAAATGCGTTTTAATTATTAAAATTATTCATCAGTGACATTTTATCTTTAAAACGAAACAAAAAAATTAAAAATTAAATTAATGAACAATATTAATAAATATAAAAAATGAAAATAAATTTTAAAATTACATCAATCCAGAACAAGAATAAAATTGATAATTACTAGAGAATCTCTGCACATACCTATACCATTATATACATAACTTCGCATGTATGTATATGTTTATCATAGGAATTTAAACAAATCTGTGATAATTTAAAAAAACTCGTTTAATCGTACTTGTATCAAAATTTTAAAGCCTTGAAAATCACTCTAACAAGCCCAACTGACTAGAATTCAGAATTTGGGGAGTCCTCTTAGTAAGCATCTAAAGTGCCATCGTCTTATGTACAAAGCAGGAAGATGCTCAGATGTACGACGACAAGAGCTATTGACATTGCAAATATTTATCTTGCGTTGTGCGACTTTTACGAGCGTGACGACATCGGAACTTAATCGACTTTTTGACTGACATTTTCAGGTTGCTCTGCCAGTATACTTTATGCTTTTGGGTTATATTAAATGTTTGGGACTCATTTTTTTTAACTGATTTTAATATATTTCCAAGCAATTCTTATGGATTACGCACTTATTATTACACAACTTTATGATCATTTCATCTAAATTTTGTATTTACTATTAATATTTATTTAATCCAAACAACTTAAAAACGTGGCAAGGTTGGCTTCGTCAAAAATTGCGTCGTCCGTGCTCAGGCAAAACAAGGTTATTTTTTTGAAAATGGAAAGATTGAATAAAGAATAGACAAATTCGGTTGGAATGTGAGGAGAAAGAAGAAAGAAGGGGGGAGAGTATGTGTAAGGTGAATGAGCGCGGGTGTAGCAACAAGGGGTATATTATCAATATACGTCCGATGGTTTGATAGAGGAGAAAGGAGGAAGCAAAGGAGAAGCGACGAGGACTTAAGAAATACTAATAGCTTTTCCATGCTTCTCACACCGGCCCAGCATACAAATGAAGGCCGAGGATTTATCAAGAAATCAGTCGACAGCCAATGTTTCATAGCCGATTCTTTGCTCCGTGTACATTTATACACACAAGTGGGAAATGATGAAGAAAGGCAGAGGAGAAAAATTGAAAAAGGAACCTTATGCTGTTTCTTAAGTCCTGCTGCTGCTGCTTCTCCTAAGGTCCTTTTACACTTATACAGTGATCAATGGAAAATGCGTTATTTTAGTATGTCATCTATACTACATACATACATGTATATATGCTTTTTGCATTTATATTCCTCAATTTCTACTACACTTTCTCCTCTCCTCACTTCAGTTCTTCTACACCCTTCTTTTCTTTGCATAATTTGACAAGTTAATGATGAAATAAAAATATTATATTTTATCAAGCCATTCTCCACCGCTGCTTCATCATACCTTCGCTTCTTTACCGAAGCTTTTCGTCAACGAAAGCGTAACGTTATAATAAGTTTGTAAGGACTATGTAACTATACAACTTGCACATTGTAAGGACCTCGTGGAACTTCTGAGATGGATGACTTTCTAATAATAAGTGCGTCCATTAGCTGCGGTGAAAGGCGCGCTCTTGAAAATATATTCCTTAAAAATCCTAAGGTGCTATTGTTTTGTTTTCAATTATTTTAAATAAACTGCGTCATTTAATTGTATTGTTCAAACGTTCTATAGTTTTTAAAATTAACACAAGGGTTTAAAACATTTAGAACCTTTTGCATTTTTACATTGCGCAAAATAGGCTATGTTTATCATTTGTACGAAATAGACGTCAATGTCATTCTTCATTATTATGATAATAACTAGAATTAAGCCCGTGCTCCACGGGAAAACACTCATTTGTCGTTATGTTGGATTATCTATGGCGCTAGCATTTAAAATCTTACAGAGATTTACGGTGAATATAGGTGAGGATAATGGGCTAGTTTTTCATTAAAAAGTGCTATAATTTGAGTTAACATTTTTGTCATTTTTACTAGTGAAATCAGTGTTATTTTTGTAAGAATCTCGAACTTAATTTTCAGGCTAAAATTATTTACTTTTTCTTGTACGAGAAAGCTTAAAAAGACATTTTAATTTGCGGTTGTACCACAAAAGGTGCTATAATTCTAAAATGACTTCTGTTCTTTCACTTACTGCAATTTTGCAGAAGGGGCCATTTTGTTTTAAAATACAAAAGGTGCTATATCAATGCCTGTAAATCCCTATGAAACTTTTGATTTGAAAGACCTATGTGAGAATCAATTGAGATAGGAAATTCTCATTTGACTCCGTTGCACACAGCCTTTTCAACTTTATTGTGCCTTCCTTTTAACTGTCACCTTTCCCTTCTCACAGTCTCTCACTAACGCTTTCGCCGATGAATGCAACTTTCTCCGGCCTTTCTTCACCCTTTATTATACCTCTTTTCGAACTCCTTAACGCTTTTCCTTCAACTATCAAAACTATCCCTGGCCTTTTCAACCTCCTCAAAACCCTTTTGGACCTTCTTTATTTCGGTAAACAAGTTGTGTATAGCCCCCTAAACTTTTAAACTTTCAAGTTTACTCTTTTAAAAGTCTGTTGAAAAACTAACATTTTTGCAAACTTTGCTATTCATTTGCGACCACAAGGGCTATAATTATGTGTATAAAATGCTATAAATTACCATTGAATGTCAAATTCTATGGGGGACTTTTATTCATTGGAATTTCTACGTTTCTTTTTAGTTTCTCAAAGAGCCGCGTCCGTTTTAATAGCATTTTTCACTGCACTTTCACGTCCAAATAAAATTGCGTGTTTAAAACTCTTGCTATATTTATTTTTACGGGGTAAAGAAATACAAAATTATATGCCGTAGCCGAAAAAGCGCCTGTGTTTAGAGGCTTGTTGTATAGTTGTTATGGTTGTAGAACCAGAGGAATTATTTCGAAATCAAGGATTTATTAGTTAGAGAATGAAATTGGCATCCTAGAATTACAAGTGCGAATCTCAAAGGATGAAGTGTGAGAACAAGGGGATAAGATGGGCTTGCTAGGAGCTTTTTCTATATACAAAGAGGATTTTTCTGTGTGTAAAATGAAGTTTAAGGGGGTTTGTATATGTTGTAGATACTACTAGTAGTTGTGGTGATGCAATGAAAATCTCATGCGAAAAATCCGATTTTATAAAAAAAAGTCCGTTTTTGTAAAAAAAACCCTTGGTTGGTTTGCGTCTAATATTTTTGTCATGCTCCTTTTTCTTTCTTCCGCATCTTCTTCGGGCCCTTTGGATCACTTATTGTATATTTAGATGGAGGCTATAGTATAAGTCTATAGTACAGCTTGTTCTCCTTCTTCTTCTTATCTTGTTGCACAAGAGAAATAAACGATGAAATCAAAGGTTTTTCATCAGCATATAGCCTTCTGCTATGGAAACTTCTCTTCATACATTCCCATCCGTAGCAATAGCATTGGAGGATATGGGAACTATGGGGAGGAAGAAACTGAAGGAAAAACTGATTTTTCCATCTTAAAGTGTTCGTTAGCTTGGCTTTGTGCACATTCAGCATATATACTTTTTTTCGTCTCCGCTTCTTTCTTATTATTCGTAGGCTGTTTTTTTTCAGAAAGAGCACATGAGGAATGCCTCCCACACTAAATGACATGAAGGGGATCGGATATGGATCATTCACCAACAAAATAAATGCTTCTAATACATTTCACATCCTCTCATCCCGTCTGTTGACCTTCTGTATATCTATAACACACTATTATGGAAGTCAAAAAAACTGGAGTCTCTGGCGGCGGTTACCTTCATTTCACATGTATGGACGCACCGGAGTCTTGATTGCTTGTAAAAAGGCGTCAAATCAGGATTCCTTTCTGAGCAATTCGTGAGATGAATTGCCACTTTATTTTGACACCTCCTCATTCATTTCAATAACCCTGACAGATGAATGACGGACAATAAGCTTTTCTCTTTGCAATTCTCCACTGAACACATACGTGATTGGGTATGAAAAAACATTTCCTGCTTTATAAAGCCAGTTTCTTTTATACAAAAACATGAAGAGGAATTCGTTTTTAACAAATTTTAATTAACATTTATTCAAATTTTGTTAATTTACAAAATAATTTGGAAAATAATTAATTAAAAATATTTTTTGAAAATAATTAATTTAAAATATTTCTAAAATTAATTCATTTAAAATGATTTAATAATAAATTGTACTAAATTTCTTACTAGGGAAGAGAGCTATTTTAGTAGAATTTTCAAGACTTTTAGCTATCCAGAAGTGCTAATCCGATTCGGACTAGGTTGACAAGCTCGTAGTGCTACTTTCACCCCCAATTTACTGTGTGAAATATAGAGTTCTGGGGCGACTCGGGCTGGAAAAAGTGAAAGAGTAAACGATGACAAGTTAGAAATGCTCTTTGATATCAAATTGCAGGTGGTTATGCTATAGTAGTCTCAAGCTAAACGTCTTGAAGAAGAGTGAGTTTTCTCTTTTCTGTACTTCTAGAGCTTACTTGCATACTTTCTGCAATGCGTTTATAGACCAAAAAAGTTTTACATACTGTTTCAAAGCTGTTTTTTGAAAGTCGCTATATGTTTGGCGAGACAATTGCTGTTGTTTTTTTTTTGCAATACTATTTTTGTTGTTGTATGTACTTTTGTTGTAAGTTCCATGTAAAATACCCAGTCAGAACCATAAGCTATACAAGTTTTTTTTAGATTATTCCCTCGTTAAGAGATCCATGTTGAAAGATCAAGTAAGAATGTGAGTGTAAAAGTGGACGGACAAAGAAACAAGTAGGGCGGAGGGAGCTGCTTTCGTTTCAGCAGCTCACAGTCAAGTTAAGCGGAATGAAAAATGCGGCTGGAAATCTGGACATTTTTTCCGCCACGAATTGATACTGGAAAGCCGGCGATACTTTCACTTATGGCTCTACGATTTGGATCGATCATTTTGAAGGCCCTTTGGTGACGGTCCTCTTTCCCCCTCACTGACTCTTGCTTTGCTAATACTTAATGTTGCTTTGGTTCCTTTTGTATGTATGTATTTTATGTACTTATATAAGTATTGCCATCATGGGGAGGATTGAAATACTAATACCATTGGCCTTTATTGCCGGGCAGTTTCTCTCTAGCTTTCTCTCCTTCTCTCTCTCTCTCTTTCGCTGCTTCATTCCCACAACGGAAATGTCCAACCCCGACATCATCCAGTTGACGGTCTTAACCCTCAAGAGGAATCATTTAGAGTCATCCACTTCCTCTTGCCTGAGCAACTTGACCATCAAGTTGTATTACCACCCTTAACCCAGGATTTACTTCCTCTTTCTCAACATTCATGACACACATCCCTTTTTTAAGCTCAGCGTGCCGATGAGGCTTTTGCAATTTCAGCTTAGCAAAAGCGTTGTTGTAAGAATCAATAATGGCGAAGTATATGGGTGCTGGATTGTTAATTAAATATTAAAAATTAAATATGTACTTCAAGTGTTATAATAGGTTGTTCGTTTTTCAGATTTCAAGCTTCCCGCATTTAAGCATTAAATTACCGAACTATTTTGTAGTAACATTAATTGTAAATTTTTGTATTAAACTAGCTGTAAATTTTTGTGTTAAATTAACTGCAAATTTTTGTATTAAATTAACTGCAAATTTTTGTATTAAATTAACTGCAAATTTTGATAATAAAGTTACTTTTTGATTATTACTAATAATTCCATTATAATTTTTTTAATAAATTACCATTTGGGTTTCTGTGATTATTTTAAGTGCTAATAATTAATAGATTTGATTTTAAATTATTATAGTTTGTACCAAATATGACTGTAAGTAACAAAGTGGGTTTACTAACCTATAATAATGCAATAAGTTTAAGAATAATAGCGTGTTCTATTTATTCTTCTGTAAATGGCCGCTCAGTGAATCGGACGAAATTGATTTAAAACATCGGTTTTGTTTCCGTTCAAGTATACTATAGGAGGTTTGCTTGGACGTTTAAAGGGGAAAAAATAAATATTGAGGACAACAACTGTTTGAAGCAGATGAAGAAATTACATCTGGAAATGATTTCACCCGATTATGTGAACTCAACTGCTTGCGTCGTTTTTACTGCAATACGATACCATTAAATGGTCTTTTCTGCCATGAAAATTGGGTAAAATGAGAAAGGAAATAAAGAATAACAGCTTTAGTTTCTCTTATATATACTTATACTTTACGGATATATTCTTTAGATATTTTATTCGGTCGTGCTCATTCAGGGGGAGGGGGTTATTCATGGTGTCGTTTTAAAAAAAATAGCATTGTCAGTTTCGGCTTCATCGGCATCCGATACAATGACTTCTATAGTGGAGAAAAATTGTATTAAGTTATAAAATATTGCCAAAAATGAAAATTTTGCTAGGATTCGGACAAAGCTATTTTTTTACTACTGTAAAATTGTTTTAGTGAATCTCTATTCTTATAACTCGATATTTTTCAGAAGTATTAAGGATTGATGTCCCACGCTTGCAATGCCATCTAATGAATTGAAATGAAATTTCCTTTCCGGTTTTTCGGTGTTGTTTATTTTTCTTTTGGAATGTCAATAAAAAGCTTACTACAATAAAATTATTATTAGTAATTAAATCAGTTCTTTTTCTGTTTCTTTGGTTTAGCGGCTGGTTTAGTGGCTGGTTTAGTCTTCTTCGCCGTAATTGTCCTCAGAAACCATGTGAGCATGAGAATAGAGATTTTAATCCAAATAAAAGCAACAATTCCTAAGACAGTCAGGACATCCAGAGAATAATATTGGACGAAGTTCAAGTCCCGGGCTGCTGACCTCAGATGAACTGCACCCTTATGTCGGAGAACGTACTCGGTCCAGAAAACGGCTCGATCAATTGGATTGTCAATTTGGTCTTGGAATATTTTTGACTGGCGCTTAACGTTTTCCAGGTAACTGTAAAATCAATAAAGAATAAAAATAATTAAATAAATACAGATTAAAAATAATTAAATAAATACAGATTAAAAATAATTAAGTAAAAAAAGATTACAAATAATTAAATTAGTATACTGTTGGTATTGTTAATTGCTTAAAGCTGACCTTGCATTATTCATGACTTCGTGAATATATTCCAGTAAAATGTTCTCGGTCACTTCGCTGATTACCACGGGTGGGGGTGCAATGCCTAATTCGTGAGCTCTGAAAATATTTTGTGGCTGATCTCCAAATATTGGTATACCAAGTATGGGCACGGCATGATAAATAGCTTCCTGAACCCCTCCGTGACCTCCGTGGGTGATGAAGAGGCGAATATTTTTATGTCCTAGGACATCTTGTTGAGGTAGCCATTTACTTAATTTTACATTTGACGGTAAGTCCTTCATATTTTCAGCATCCCATTTCCAAAGGACACGTTGTTTCAACTTTGAAAAAACGTTCAAGAACTTTTTCCGAGTACTTTCTGGCATATTTCTCCCTTTTAGAGCCGTCCCCATGCTAAAGAAGACGAAGCCATCCTTCCCACCGCTAAGGAAATCTTCAAGATCCTGCGTAAGTGTAAAGCAATGAAGATAAAATAATACTTTACATAATAAATTATAATACATTTATATAATTAGTGTAATTTACTGAGTATGATTTAGGATTTCACCTTATGAACTGGCTTTGCTGGCGCGAGATGCATTCCACCCACTTCGATGGTATCGGGCATATATGGGATTGGAGTTGTAAAACTGACGTGACTATTGCTTAAAACAATACTTGCATCTCTTTCAATATCCGGTATGGAAGGTAAACTGGAGTCATTCAATGCTTCTCTATAGATAGCTTCCATTGTTGGGTAGTAATACAATCTTTGAACCAGCCAATGGAAACCAATGCCCAGGAAGCTAACAAGTCTCTCAACAAAATCCATCTTATCCGAGAACCTGGAGAATATGTCCGGGCAAAATGAAGGTGGTAAAGGGGTTCCAAAACTTGAGGATATCCAAGGGAAAACTTTTGTTTGCGTAAAAAGTACTGTGGAGGTATTAAGTTTATGTATAAGTCCATACAAACACTCGTTGAAGAACGGTGAGAAAATGACCAAATCATATTTTTCTTTTAGTATATCTTTAACTTGGGGTAGCTTGTAACTTTTTTCACACACTTCAGCTATAAGGCTACCTAGCCCAATATACGGATCTATTACACCCCCAAACAAGCTCGCTTTGAAGGAAGACATTTCAAAAAAATTTGGCAAGTTTGACAAAAAAGCTTCCGCATCTAGTGAGAAGATATGCCGGAAATTCTTTGAGCCCGTACTCTTCAGGGGGCTCACGGATACAACTTCATGCCCGCGTTTTGCCAGTTCTAATAGCAGTGGTTCGTAGGTAATTTTATGACTTTTTGATCCCAAAAATGCTATGTTGAGGATCTTGGCACCTTGCACAGGAGAGAATAATTGTATGCTAAATATAAAGAGTACTTGGAAAGAAACTATTATTGCTGTCAATTTCTTCATTGTGAGATCAGGGGTATGAACATGTGCTATAAGCTTATACAGTAGATATACTCTTATGTAACAATCGAGAAGAGATCTTCAAACACACTGTGTCCAACTGCAAGACATCATCATATATAGTCTTCTCTGCTGAGGATTCCCAAAAGGACGATGCTCCTCCAGTTTCCTGCGACTTGCACCATAGAGCATAGCACAAGTCAAGGTTAAACCAGACCTGAACAGACCAGACCATAACAAACCCAACACACAAGAGCATGTGTACATACTTTGTATTATTCTGCAACGGCGACATTGACTCCAATTAAATTTATCATGCCATTTTTTCTACTTCTTGATGCTTAAGTGAAACCTTATGTAAAGGACACCTATACTATTACATACTAAAATTACTAATAGGTAGCAGGATGCATATAAGTGCAAACAGGTGTGTTAAAAATATTATCTGCACCTAAATATTGCTTCAGTAGTTAGAAACCATTATCAGTACCAACTATAAGTATATTAGTTACATCTAATTATTAAATTTTTGTTTAAAAAACGTTACATGATTTCATGGCATGGATATTATTTAACAATGGTGAATCATGGATGTTATTTAATTCAATGATTCTTAAATTGTATAACCCCTCTTGACAGTTATTTGTTGTTTTGCGTTAGCTTATCCACAGTATCAGTCCAAAGTCACCCAATGAGCATAAGTATCTATATAACAAGGTAAGCTATTTAGCAAGGTAAGGTATCTAGCTAGTATGTTTCATTAAGGTTAGGCACCTATTATATAATGAAGTTTCCTATGTGCTTACAAATGTTAATTGCCATCTAGTACATGTATTATATGTTTCATTCTTATTTTCCCTTGCTTTCTGTGGTCTTTCATTAACATTTTATCATTGATTATTATTCAAGAGTAGCTTCTTACTATAATAATTAAACATTTTTTTAAGTAATAATAATCGGTGGAGATGCAAAGTGGGCTATCTCCATGCGAACCTAGATATGCAAGATGAGGTATCCACTGTCAATTTAATGCAAGATGGGATATCCTACATTGACATCCCACCTTGAACTTAAAACGGTGGAGATCCCACTTTGCAGCTATAGGGACGCACATGAAGATAGCCCATTTTGCATCTTCACCAACGGTGTATCGGTGACTTTTAAAAACATTATTATATAGCATATTATACTTACTAACTATTCAAATTATTTAAAATTTTTAATTATTTTTTTAAAGAAAGTGCCGTCATTAGCGGAGCGCAACTAAACCCGAGGGATAAGCGATTTGAAGCGATGTAAGAAACGGCATAAGCAACTAAACGCTGCTATTACTGCACATGCAGTTTCTTCTAACCACGTGGCGGCAATTCAAGTCCAGACAGAAGTGTCTCACGCTTATTTTTAACTGTGTTCAATATTAATTTATTCATAGCCAACAGCCAAATAACTGACTTTACCTCTAATGTGATCAGTCACATTTGCCAGTATTATTAATTTTTATAGTTTGTTATTATTTCCAATATCTCAGTTTTTCCGCTGGCCGGTTAGATTTGCAAAGAAAATACTGTCAATTCCGAGCATAAGTATTAATTAAACGTGTAGACACTCCGTTTATGGGGCAATGAAGTACATTGTAAACTCAGGTTTAATTATACATTGTGTTCCGCCCTGATTTCTCCCCTAATTAGCTAGAGACATATAGCTGTGATTATACAACGCTTGTTTTTATTCCAATTGAACGAGCTGAACCGGAATTATCTCAGTATCTTCAGAGCAGATTGCATTGTCAGGCTGCGTGGCGAACAGGTGGTAAATAACAATCAATGACAGTAACTATACCGAACAGAGATACAATCTCTGTATCTCTTGTGTCCTCGTGTCATAATAATAATTGAATTTCTGATATCTTTATCATGCAGGTGGAACAGCTCTATCAGTCACTCCCGGGAGTTCCTCAGGAAAAGTTTCCTCAATCATCATAGCTTTCAATCCAGCTTTATCATTCTAATTCCAGGACTACGGTTTTATTCCAAAATCAGCATGGGCGTTACTGTAAGAATCGTGAGACAGTAAGTTTTAATTATATACTATTTTTTTAGATATCTATTTTGAAATGATATGTTATCGTATATAAAAGAAAGCAAGTAAAAATATTTGAAAACTTTGCCACAGTGGGGAAATGGCGTTGAACAGACCCGAAAACTACGACAAAATCATCAAGACAGGTATAAATGGCCCTTTGACCACCCGTGGGATCGCTGAGGTTAGCATTTATGTCTGGTATTGTTTTTAGGGCACAAATTGAATTTTTTTAAAGTTGTATTGTGGGGCACACTGCTATAATTAGGTTGGTTGTAGTAGTTAGAATTAGTTATTTGAATAGAATTTAACTTGTAACTTGAATAATTATTATTATTCTTAGGCGGAAGCTTTAGGCAGAGCCCTGAAAGACATTAAGTTTCATCGGGTTTATTCTAGTGATTTCATCCGGGCAAATCAAACAGCGGAGTCCATTTTGAAGCATTCTGCTCATCCAGTTCCAGAAGTGGTGATTGAGAAGAGGGTTCGTGAACGTGTAAGTATTCTATGTATACTGATTAACAGTTCTGGCGTAATACTTTTATTTCATGAATACTGGTAATCGGATTGTCATGCATAATTTCAAAGCTCGATGTAAGTACATTATTTATCATATTCATGATTTCAATATAGGATTCCGGGGAATGGGAAGAAAAAACTCCAATGGACATGTATAAGGAAGCCATGAAACAGCAGGTTTATCCACATTTTTTGCCAACTCCTGGAGGTGAAACTGTTGAAGAAGTTATGTCACGTGGAGGTGACTTCTTTGAAGTGAGGATTTGAGCTTTCAATGTGAAAAGTGTATCATGTTTATATCCAAATAACGTGTTGAAAAATGTCTGACAAAATAACTGCTAATGTATTTTAGGAACTCTGCAAATTATCAGACGAAACTACGACTGATGAAAACGTCTTAGTAACTACTCATGGTGCTTTTATTGGTTGCTTTATCGAATATTTGGCGAATAATCCAGTATATGAGCTAGAAAACTTGGACCTCAAAGTTGCAAGGCAACCAGCTCCTACTACAGGAGTGATTCAGATCGTTATTGGAAGTTTACAAGACTCTAAACGCCGGCTTAACTTTGTTCAGGTGCATGACCAAAAGCATTTAGAAAATTGCGATCTTCCCGAATAGCAAGACAGACTGAAAGCTAATCCATACCTTTATCTGTTTGACTTAAGACCATACCAATGAAGTTTTTATGCAATAAAAATTAATGTTTGTGCATTTTGAATAGACAGCACCAAAATCGTTGTTTTATTTTAAGTTGATAATTTTTCATTCGTTTTCTTTTGCGTCTTATATAAGATTTAAATTTAATAGTTGACTAATACTAACTTAAAGCTTGCCTGTTGTGCCTGCACATTTTACAGGTTTATTAGGATGTTTGTATCGATCGGTATCTAGTATCTATATTATTTTAACTTATCTTAATTATCTATTCTTAATGTATTTCTATACAGATCTTATGAATTATTGTTCTTTCTTACTCACACGATTAATTATCCCAAATATATAATATTTCCCGTTAATTATGTAGATTAATTATACGTTTGGCCTATATTATAATATCAGTTTGAAAAGGTCAACATCATATTTCAAGAAAATAGCACCATAATCTTAATTACGTCTCAAATAGCACCAGTAGTTACTCCATACTGAAAAATATATTTTAGTTATTACTTAACCTAATTAACAACACGATTTGAATAGCAGCAAAATATTTAAATTTACCGTACTTTAATAATTCGGGCCCCAATATCATCAATCACCTTTCGACCTAATAAATCCAGAAATGGAAGCATTAACCTAATTTCTGCGCTCTGTCTTCTAATATACAGAAAGAACTGATTGCAGCTTTTGGTAAAAACCAGGTGCATAAGTTTGAATCCAGCGAGGTTCAATTGCTACACAATTAATTAGGAACGCTTTCTTGCCAGTGTTCATTAGTTCTTCAAAAAGTATACATCTTGGAGTGCTTTTGAATAATGCGCTCGCTGGATGAATATATGCATACTCCCTTGGATTAGGGTTTGAGTAAGTTAAATAACCATGACCTTTTGGAGCTTTAAGAGCAACTTGACTAAAATAGCCCGAAACCAATGCTTTCTGAATGGCATCAGGATCATGCAAATTAAATTCTCCAGATTTTCTCAAATTGTTTGCTTCCACAATGGCTTGCAGCTGGTCTCGAATGAAAATTACGTCTTCCAGTGATTTGTAGTTGATGTAATTCAGGCGGCACCATTCTTTGGTATAATTATTCAACTCCCATGAGGTGAAGACATTAAGTAGCGTAAGATGATCTCCTTCGGGCTTGAAAAATTCGGCTTTAGCCTTATCGGCAAGTTGTCTGTACTTCTTTGGGCGTAAAAATATTTTCCCAGAAGAAGACTGAACGGAGAGCATAGAAACTATGGTCAAAGCATCATCCAAGCAGTTAAGTTCTGCAGATGTGATCAACATTTTGGACAGCTTTGGTTCTAGAGGGAATTTGCACATTTCTCTACCAACTTGAGTACACGCACCACGGGAATCCAAAGCCTGGAGATCTTTCAGTTCAGTTAGTGATGATTGAACTGATTCGGGGTTAGGCTTGTCGATGAAATCGAACTCGTAAATATTCTCAATTCCATGAGCAGCCAGAAGAAGAATTACAGACTCCAAATTGTTCCTTTGTATTTCTGGAATTGGCGATTTCGGCATTCGTTTAAAGCGTTCTTGGCTGTATAAACGATACGCTTTTCCTGGCTGGGTTCTTCCTGCTCTTCCACTTCTTTGAATTGCTTGCGCTTGACTTATATAGCTTGCATTCAATGTAGCTATGCGTTTTTGGGGGTCGAATTCCTTTTGCTTAACTATACCCGAATCAATGACGTATACTATACCGTCTATTGTTATAGACGTTTCCGCAATATTCGTAGCAACCACCACCTGCAAACAGATACACCATAATCTTAATAACATTCACATATTGAATTTTATGAAAACAAATGTGATATTGCACAACAACACAAACCTTAATAAGCTCTTGTGTTATCATATTCACTTATTATTACGAAACTTTTAGATTGAACATACTTTCCGTTTATACCCTTGTGGAACAGGATCAAAAACTAGGTTTTGGTCTTCAATAGATAAAGAAGCGTAGCAAGGTAGCACCCAAAGCTCTCTGTCACGGTCCATCTCCAAGATCTCATCGCAAGTTCTTTCGATTTCTTCTTGACCTCCAAGGAAAATTAGTATGTCTCCTGTATTAACATCAATTTTATTATTCTCTTATGTTTTGGTATCTCACTTGAAGGATTTTACTGAATTGAGCATTCCACCTCTGGGATCTTACCTTGCTTCTCGTATCTGTGAATTTTCATGACTTGAGATATACACACTGTTACATAATCCGGTTCAGGATTGCCTGCATAAATAATGTCAACTGGAAAAACTCTTCCGGGAATTTCAAAAATTGGAGCTCCATTAAAATACTCCGAGAATCTACTACAATCCATGGTGGCGGATGCAATAAGAACTTTAAGTTCACGTCTTCGTTTAAGAGTTGACTTCAACAAACCTACGGTTAAAAATGAAATCATACATACAAACGATGACACAAAAAGCACAACGCTCAATTTATGAATTTCATTTAATCCGAATAGAAGGTAAACTCTTTGTCAGTACATACCAAGCAACACGTCTGTATTCAAACTTCTTTCATGAGCTTCATCCAGCATAATTACGGAATAGGAATATAATTTTGGCTCTGTTGCTATTTCTTGAAGAAGAATTCCGTCAGTCATGTATCTGTGTAAACACGAGTTAAAAGATTGTTAGATGATTAGGATTCCAGGACTAGATATGCGATACGATCTACATACTTAGTGCATTTCGTAAAGTATATCTGTAGTTCGCATAAACATATTATTTCTAACGCCATCGGATTCCATGTATTTACATCATGCTACTGCATTAGTGTACACGTCATCTTAAAACCACTTTCATCTTCCCATTATCAGCATACTATTAAAATAAACTATATTGTACTTTCCTGCAATTACTAATTATGCTGATAATGTAAATCAATGCATTAAGTATGCAAATGCTTACTGTGTAAATCTTACTGGACTTTATAATTAATCGAAATAATTTGTGCTGAATCTAAATTGGATTTTTAACTTACTTTGGTAAATTATAATGAATATTGTTAAATTCAATAATCACATAATTTCCCTATGAACTGTATTATGTATCATTAATCAAGGTGGGTTTAACCCTGTGTTGAAAACAATAATTATTTATTCGTAATTATCAGAACAACGTTTCGAGCAACTGCTCTTCTTCAGGTTCAAAATGGTTATCTTTCCTGTATTATCACATATGCTCTTATGTGTGTAAGAAAATGTATATAAGCCAAGATAAAAATGTAAAACCGCATCCACTGTCTTTTTGTGATTCCTTGAATTCAGTAATAAAGTTGTATCTTATCTTCACAAAGTATTGTCAATCCCTATTCCTTTTTATTATTCTACATATGCCCTCATCATACCCCAAATCCTACACACCGACCGAATCGGGCTAACATAAAATGTATTTAACTAGATTCTTGTATAAGTAACTTGGTAGAAAATACTTACACTATGCTGGTATCATTCGCCGCGTTGTTCTCAAACCGGATCCGATATCCTACTTTATCTCCAAGGGTTGTTCCCATTTCCTCCGCAACCCTTTTTGCCAAGGATTTTGCAGCTATACGTCTGGGCTGAGTACAAGCGATCTTCCCACAGGTGCCGAATCCATCCTCATACAAATATTGAGTCAACTGGGTTGACTTTCCAGAACCTGTCTCGCCTTTGATAATCACGATCTGATTTGCCTTCATTATCTGCAACACATTAAATAGAAATGGGGTTGAAAACACGGTGTATGTATGCCCATACTATTCAACATACTTTCAACAAGCGAAATCATCATAATTAAGAATAAAAACTCCAAGAAATATTAACCTCTAAAAACTGTTTTCTCATGGAATAAATGGGTAACGCTTTCTTGTGTTTCAAAATTTTGGCCGGAATTGGTTTAGGTCTTGCTGCATGATTCGTTCGTACAACCACAATATCGTTTTTCGTACTCTTTCTTGCTTCATCCCGGACGGGCTCATCGGAAAGGGAATAATTGTTTAGTAAACTCGTAATTTGTGAAATTGGACTTTTTGGCAGAATATTGCGAGGACCCAAGACTATGTCGCGATGTTGACCTGGTTCCCTGTGAAATCTTGATGTACTTGGTGATGCATTAAATTTTGAATCTTGCTTCCGCAAAAGTTCCACCCTGTCCATTATTTTCTTTTGAAGGCCAACTTTACTCGGAAGCATTACTCTAAGATCATCGATATTTAATTTTCGGAATGCTACTTCATCTATTTCATTTCCTAAGGTGGTCCAAATCAAATAAAATAAAAACGTTAGTAATGATTTTTAGCTGTTCCCATTGTATACTAATCATTAATTAAATTAGTCAAACCAAACATAATGACAAAATACATTACCTAAAAAAATCTCAGTAACATGACCGCAGTCACAAAGTTGAAGTTGATTTTTCACAAATTCGTCCATTTCGAGTGTAATTCCGTATATTATTCTGAATAATTTATTTAACCTTTGTTAGCCTTAAAATAAAATTAATAATTAGTTTAAACTTTAAAGTGACAAGCAAAATAGTTGTACAAAACAAGTATTCATGTTAACCACCCACAGTTGACGTTGACAGTGAGTTGTTTGATTGACGTATACGTATATTTAAAGGTATATTATACCTTTAAATAGTTCATATTATGTAACAAATATTATAAGTGATGATGATTAACCTCGAGATCGAGATTGACAGCAGGGCGGAAACAAAACAAATACAGGAAAGAGATAAAGAAAGAGATTACAAATTGAAACCGCAAATGGGAGAAACGTCGGTTTGTCGTTTTGTTCAGATTGCCGCTCTACGTTCATCCAGCCAACTTGTTCTGCTTCCTGCTCAAGTTACCGTATACATGATCGGATGTAACGAGAAAATATTTAGTCCTATTTGCAGCAAAATTAACTTTAATATAATTATTTATTTAATTATTTTATGTAAATAATCAATTTAATTAAGAGTCCAGCTAATAAAATGGCAAAAGAATACCTTTCATGCTCCTGAAATTGTGCTCCTAATTCTTCCTTTAATGTCAAAGGCATTAAAAAGATTCGAAATGGTCAATAAGCAAATCGCTTAATCATGGCTCCATCAAGCGGATTTCCCATACTTTACTGAAAATTATTATTCGGTTTGGTCTGCAATATGTAGACAATGAAAAGTATTATCTTGGAAATCGTATCATATCCCCTATAGAAGCTTAAATTATTACACGGTACGCAAAGGCAAAAGCAAGGCATATATTATGCTTAATTATATCTAATATCCGGTTTTTGGAGAAAAATAAAAGGCTTAAACATATCTTCTTAAAATCCTACACATTCAATTCTTATTTACTATGTAAACTATATAATATGTGTAATATGCGTTTATGTACATCTGCAATCACTTGTAAGGTTTGTGCGTATATAAGTTCATTTCCGGTTTATTTATTTAATCTGAGAGGCTGAGAGTAGAATACTAGCATATTGCTATGTATATGATTGAAGCTTGAAATTATAATTTTATAATAATGATTGTATGAGTAATTTGTATGAGTAAATTGTATGAGTAATTATGTAATAATAACCAATCACTAATATAAAGATAATTAATAATTATATATCTGTATAATACAGATACATTTAACTGTAGCTCAAATAAGGTCCTTGAGCCTTTTTATCTCGCATTTTGGCGTTGTTTTTTTATGACGGATTGTCCGTAAGGAACTTACCAACATAATAAAATGATTTGTAAATGGTCATGAAATGGAAGATAATCAGTAAGAAATATTCCTTACAAAGACATTTGTATTATTACATTAGCTATTATGTGTATTCTTATAAAGATCCTGTTGCAATATGAAAAACGAAACTTTTTCGTCAATGGATTTAAAGTTTTGTCAGTATAGACCAAATATTTTGCTAGACGGTTTGGTTGACGAAAAGAAATTCTTGGTCGAACATGGATTGCAAAAATATCGCAGTAGTATTTATTTTGTGTTTTGTGTTGATTGTTTATATCGCTGATACTCTCGCTGAGAGCCAAAGTTTTGAGTTTGACAGTAAGTATACAGCAAAGACTTCAAGTATTAAAAATTGCATTTTGTTTTCAAAATTCATTATTTCTTGTAATAATAACTGACCCGGGTTTTTTTAACATTGTCTATAGCATGCGAAGTAGAAACGGTCAACGAGAGAACCCATTCAATATTCCATCCGGTGGAAAGATTCAGAGATACTGGACACAAAGATTTTTTGAAAATGTTAGTTCGATTTAAAGGAGTTGCTGACGGTGTCGTCTCCTTGTTCCAAGAGCCGAATACGTTGCTACCTTATTACAAAGTAGACTTTTTATCGTTCATTTTTCTCCATCCATCTGCAAAGTTAACTATACTTTTCTGTTTGATCTTATTATTTGGATCAAATATAATAAAATCATGTCACCCATGACTCTCTCTCTCATTTTTAGATAGTTTTCGGTTCCTACAACAATCAGAAATCTGAGATTGCCAAAACTAAAGGCGGAAATGTAACTTCCCTTGAGAAGTACGTGACATTTAATACCTCCGGAGTCATGTCACCCTATGAATTTCGTGGGTTCGTCATTCGTTACAATAACAAGACAGGGATCCTTATGGCACACACAGAAGGTGACGATGACGATGATAATAATTGGATGTGGTGGAAAGATTCTACACCTCTCAATGTTAGCTACTTTAGCTTTGCTACTTGGACAAACAGGGTTATTTTGGCAGCTTACAATTGTCAAAATGACTCTTCTATAGGTATGTATGTATGTACCTTAATGTAAAATCCACAAATGTTTAGTGTTTGCAGATTATTATTTTTAAGTATAAATTCTCTTCAAAAATAAATGATTTTGCTACTTGATGGCAGAATCATTTTATTTCACAGTAAATAATTAATTATTAAGGGTAAACGTAACATATTCTAAACAAGAGTTTCATTTTTGTTGTACTTGCCAAGGAACTATACATGGCGTTTCATATCGCATAATTGTACTTATACAAATTAGTAAATCTGTCTATACCAAAGCTGATGTTGAGTACTATAGATACTTATTAGGTGTATACTCGAATTCTATAGACTCAGTAAGCTTCGAGTCTATAGTTTCCATATCACATTTATGATTTATCAATTGAGCATAATTGCCAATCCTTCTGGAATTAACAACACGGAACCAAGCTTGGTGCTATTTAGCTACTCATGCTATATTATATTATTAAGTGTTGTTCAGTCTGCATTGCAATGTTTTGTTTTAGAAAACATGCATGCACGTGCTTAATCCCACAATGTTTCGTGACTGACATATCAGTTATGTCATTATTATATTATATATTTACTAATCGTAAGTTAACAAGTGCTATTATGCATGAGAACCGTGGGGATGACCTGTAGTTTGGACATGACAAAAACTTCATATGTGATGTATAGTATTGAAAGCTTGTGATACGCTGCAGCTTCGCAGATTTAATTCGAGCGTACTTACTTCAATCAGTGAGTTCTGCAAATTAATAATAATTACGGACGCTGTTGTTTTTGGATTTTAATTTCGTCTTCCATTTTCCCATCGCATGACAGGGGGATGACAGTATAGTTGCAGAAGAACAGGCCTTGCCGATGCATACTTCGATTGCTAGATAGTATTTAGTATCTCCAAATTAAATAGGCTCAGTGAGTTTACAAGTGCAAAGGGAAGGTCGCAGGGGTTGCAGGTAGATGTTAAAGCTGAGAACAAAAGTTATGCAATATCAACACTATGTCACGACATAACCAACTGGAGAAAGTGTGGATTTTATTGGTAACTGCAAGCTATTTTACTTCAATCTTGTCCGAATTCAGCATTACAGAAGATTTTTCTGAAGAATACAAAACAACGGAAGATCCTGTGAAAGCTGCAAAGCGATTGAATTTCGACCAGGAGAGTAAGTTTATTTGTTGAAATATCCCTTACAATTTACAATATATTAAGTACAGATACTATACGTAAAATAGTTGATCTGAAAATAACACAAGAAATTTAAACAGCATGTCAGCTTGATCGTGTGAATGGAACATCTCTTGGTCCATTTTACCCAATTGACCCGTTTCAGAAAAAGAATGGGTTTATAGAGTTGTTGGTGAGGATGAAGGGGCCCTCTGATGGAAGAGTGATGCTATCTGTCAACACAAATTCAAGTGCGCCATTTTATTTGGTAAATACGCAGTGTTTTGTCGAAGGACTTTGAACGTTTATTACATAAATATAAGTACAAGAAGCGTGGCTATCTCACAAGTTTTGTTTACCACAACTGAACTTGCGATTAGATAATTTGTAGTATCTGTTATTGTGTGTATGGATGTAGATAATTTTGGGCTCACTGGAGAACACTCAATCGGAAATAAGGAAATCATTCAAAAATCCAGTTTTCAAATTATATACCAAAGGCATAATGTCAATGGATATGTTTCGAGGATTTATGATTCGATACAATGAATATGCTGGAGAGTTGTGGGTTCTTGCTGAAGGAAGTGAAATGCCATTGCTTCATTGGAAAGATCCCACACCGATTCCCATTCGATATTTTAGCTTTAGCTCACTCTACCACAAGGAAATTCAAGTCGTCTTCAACTGTAAATCCTTTGATAAACATGAAATTCTTCATCCTACAACAGTGGGTAAGTTCATATTATTCATAAGTTTTCATTATTTTCGAATAGCAAGCGTTATGTCGCTGCGCTCTTCTAAACTAAAAATATTGTATAGGATCATGTATCTAAATGTCCCCAATATTTATTTTTATATATTTAACCAGCTATCAGTACATTCATAAGTATGAAATCAGATCTGGAGAATTAATTTAATTACGCTACTCTGTGCATCTTGCATCTTTTGCTGTGGTTAGATTTAAAAAGTATATTCACGCTAATTGCAATAGTATCCGGGATAAGTTGAAAGATGTTAAGTTAAATACGCAAAGCCTACAGTAATAAAATAGTTCTTGCGTCTTCATCCTAGAGGGAGCGGCTCTTGTCATCGCTCGAGTCGCATAAAATAAATGCGTCGTCCACGGTTTTCTCTTCAGTTCATCTGTTTTTAAATGTGCAGATTCTGTTGACGACAGCGTCCATTACATGTGTATGTACAGCTTCATGTTGTGTTCATGTTTACTTATATCGCAACACAAATTAAATACCAATTAAAATTGATATCACAAATACAGAATATCAAATTTCACTGTAATTCGCATCTTCAAATGAAATTGTATACTACGGTTTATTTACCTGCAACTGCAATGCTACAATACAGAAAATGTACTTATATAAGTACAGTATATGTTACATGGTGCTTGGTATGGTAATATATATGGTTCGTATACTTGCGAAAATATAAAAAAATAGATGTAAAAAGCTAAATCGCACATTATAAAATGCTGCTGAGCTTCGCAATTGATGATTAAAGATCCTTTTAGTATAGTCATTGGGATCAATTGGAATTAATTCGTGCAGAAAGGGAACGAAGGGGAAGTCAAGAAACGAACTCTTCAGCAATGACATTCCCCGAGATCGCATAATCAAATGCAAGTTCATAAATCAAATTGTTTACTGGAAATATTTTGTTTTTTGAACTCTATAGTCGTATTACTTATCTAACAAGATGTTATGTATAGTTCTGAAGTAAGCAGAATACATATAGAAAATAGAACATTCAAGGAGTACTTTCAAAGGTCTTTATAGCTACCTAGTTTAGTCGGCTAGCAGCAATTGTAAGTTGTAGTTCGTAGTGCTGATCTTGTGTTAGTTACGGGAATGACTGCTGTGCTGGGGAATTGGATTTTATTAAGTTTAATTGTGATTGATGCGGCTTTTGCAATAAGTACTGATCTCAGACATGCCTATAACGTCGAATGTGATGGTTTTTGTTCTTGTGCCCACTTGCTGGAGACGGAAACTCAAGAGTTTATTCATTTTCCCCATGAAGGTAAGAAATATAATAATTAGGATACTCAAATTACATTGTATAAAATATATTTTTCATCCACGTTAACGGATTTAATTATGGATAAAATAACATTTTAAGTCGTTAATTTCCCAAGTAAAGATTGCTATGCGATTATATTAATTCTAATCATTTTAGTATTTATACTTTGCTGAAATTTCCAAGTTATTTAATACCGTTAACCGTAACTAAAATAAATAATTATTGTACTTTTGATTTGTATTAATATTAAATTGTTGATGTTTCTTACGTAGAATATCGAGATTAAATATTTCTGAGTTAACATACTTACGGGTACATATTATTTAAGTATGTTTATATTATATCTTAAATTTACTTTTCGTATATTTAACAACAATTTATGCATTTCTGACAGCTTGTCAAGTACGGAACTTGAGTGGTTATGACTTCAAACCCTGTTACAAAATTTCAAATTATTTTGACAAAAAAAATAAAATTAGAGTATTCCTGAAGTTTGAAGGGGAGTCGGATGGTCATGTGAGACTAGAAGATGGACATGGGATGGGATATGAGGTGAGACGTTTTTTCTTTGTTCAGTTGCTATAAGTATTTTGTGGTTATAAAGGTGTATAATACTAATAGTAATACTTGTATATTTGTTTTTATTTTGTAAAACCTAACATGAATTTACCATTAATATCTGCATTATTAGAGCAGAAAATATAGTAAGAATCCTGGGTTTTTAGTTTTGACTGCTGGAATCCACAAGTTAATCTTATTGTGAACATAAATATTGGTATAAAGGATAATATATAAAACGTTGTTTGGCAAAAGCTTTGACATTTCGCTCGTCGTTACAGATTACAGATAGAACAGTGAAATGTGTATACGTCATCTTACTTTACCCTATTTTATCAGTAAGTAAAGTGGAAATTAAATGTAGACATCATATATTTATTTATATACATGTACAACTGTGATAACAAAATCTTCTATTGATTACACTTCCTCGTCAGCTTGTCATCAACTATTGACATTTCTTTTGACGTCAACTCAACCACAAGTTATTTTATGTGAAGCGTACTAGTTTTTTATAAGTCATCTTCGCGGAAGATAAAACGTGCACAATGTTTTCCTTACGTACTTTTGCATACTGTAGAACTATAAATTATATAAATGCAACCATGCAAAATTACTGTTTTTTTCTCCCGTAGGTCGTGATCGGATCATTTAATAATACAAATACTGAAATCCGGACTATGCACGATGATGGAGGAAGAACACATCTCAAAGCGTTGCGGAACACTCCACACGTTTTATCTTCAGACGTCTTCCGAGGCTTTTTTCTTGAGTACAACAAGAACGGAGGGATACTGCGGGTTTTTGAGGAGACTAGTCCCCAAGCTTTGGTGACATGGGTGGATGGGAAATCCTTAGACCTTCGATACATCAGCTTTAGTGCTTATCATCCTGACCAGATAGTTCACGTTGCTTTCAACTGCACTTCAACAGATAATGAATCCAGTATTTATCAGCCCGGTTTGTAAAAATTAATATATAAAATTCATGCATGTACACATATGTTGCATATGGATATGCGATTGACCTTAAGAAAGAGCTTGACATATTGTTTGACATAGTTGCTTATATTTGTAATGCTTATACAGGGTAACATACTTGGCTCTGAAGCTTTTATAAGTTATAATATGTATAGTATTAATACTGTGTGAATCATCTATAATACATAGTACAATAATTATGAAATTAAAAATGGCTTTAGTTAAATTGGGTATACTATTATTAAGTATAGTGATTAATATTCTGCGGATAATTAATTCTTGATAGATCAAAAATACCCGTGGAATCATATTGTAGTTAAGTTTGAATTTGAATGATTCAAACGTACCTTCAGAGCAACGGCATATGAAATACTCTCGTTGCCATGATACGAAGGATAGCAACTATTTTCCACCCAAGTGTCAAAATGAGTATAAACCTTCTCTTCGGTTTCCCACTGAGGCAAATTGAGCTTATCGCAGAGATCGCAGATCATAGGGATTCCATCATTAGCCTCGACATAAAAGTCTTTCTTCCAATTGAAATACTGATTGTACAGATCATCATTAGAGTCCAGGAGTAGTAAGTAATCCGCCAGCTCTTTTGGTGTAAACTGTGACGCATCAATTACGGAGTTAGGAGGGGCATAATAAGAGTAATTGCTTCCGCCCAAAACTACTGGAACCACATTGAGCTTCAAATTATTATACAATTTCTCCGTCACGTAATCCTCACAAATGGAATTCTCGAATGCGAGATAGAATTTGTACGCTACGCTCACTAGTAAATAACAATCATCGTGCTCAACTTTGTACGGATTTCTAATTGTTTTCTGAATCCCACACTTGTAGGGACCACAAGAGCCGTAAACATCCACTTGAATGTACTGTTGTAACTGCTGCACGTATGTCTCCCGATTACTCTGACTCTTGCAGCCCCGTGAGCTAGCAAACCATGCGGCGAGCCGTCGTTTTCCCTGTGCATAATTTCTGTCCTTAATATTGTCATGGGACCCAACCCAGTTGGCCATAAAAGATGGTAATTTCATTTCTTCCTCGATCTTCAAGTATTTCCCATGTCTAACGACAATGTCAGAATCCTGCCTGTAACTCATCGTCCGATTGAACACTCCATTCAACCTCGGGAAATCCACTCCAGCATAAGTAAGGATGTAGGGAGGTTCGAATGTCATGGCAATCCATATTTGTTTGGGATCTCGATACTCCGGCACGCGATATTTATCCTTGTGGAGATCCAAAATATGATATAGGACAGCATCACTTGATTTCAACTCGGACTTGTCCGTTGTTAGGATGCAAGAGGATTTTGGGCACTTGTCATAAATGATTTCGTAGAAAATTTTATGCCAAAGGGCTTTGGACTTCCAGTATTCATTCCAAACCAGGATTTTCTTTAATTTCTTCCCTTGTCCATCAACTTGCATTTGCTTGTGTTGAGATTCGACGGGGATGTCCTCTTCAATGCGAGTCTGGTGATCGTCAGATTTAAGGAAATCCATCTCTCTATTCCCATCCGTGTAGGCTTGGTGCTCTACCTCCCGCGGGTCCACTTCAGTAATTTGGACATCAGGCTCGTACAAACTTTTAATGATAACTCCACGGGATCCTTCGGTAATATATGATTTTATGGGAGCTGGTTGGGCTAAAGATTCCGTATTTTTCCGTCCACTTTGGATCGTTAGAATACAAATATTTAAGGCAACAGTAATTAGAATCACGTAGAGTATTTTCCGGAATTTCACGAATTTACTGCTGGAGACTAAAGCCATTTTGGCCACGCCAGTCCATTTCAAGAAAACCACTTATTAGTTATTAAACTCAAAATTTATTATCCCATATAAAACTTGTATACTTTCCTCTATTGCGTTTATATACTAAACCCACATCTCTCAACGACGGAGAATCTAAAAATTTGGGATTGTTAAGACAGAAGCAGTGACGATAACTCAACTGAGCTAAAATATTTAGTTACACAGCTATACTATACGTAGATACTTAACTTAAAAAGAAATGTGCTTAGATTGCAGAACGTGCTTATGTCAGTCATCGTAAAAATAACCGTTGAATTTTTGAGTGGCACAAATGGTTCTCTGTAACTTCTGTGACAACTGTTTTCGTTAGCGTCCACCCTTTCCGCGTTCGTTTCCTCTGCATCTTCTTAGTCTCCGTCTCCGATGCACCGCAATTTAAGTTGTCAACAATATTACAATGTACACACTACCATAGCTATACACTAAAGTTATACTTATTCAGTAAAGTATAGAGTTACACATGTTTTGGGTGGCTTGCATGTTGCACTTTTAAGGCTACCCATGACTTCTTCCCATTTCACCTCCAGTTTTATTCCGTTCAGTGTAAAAATAAGTTTCCTCTATAGTAAACCAAAGATAACTGCAGATAATTAGAACCTTTCATCCTCACTAGACAGAGGTAGAATTAATTCAGGTTGACTGTAATGATAAGTTGCTTTTATTCGAATTATATTTAGACTTGCCATCACAAGATGATATGGATCAAATGTATTAATCATATACATAATACTATAGATTTTAAGAATTTTTATCTAGTTAAGTACATTTCATGGGCATAAAAGATATTTAAGGAAATAGGAAAGACTTGTTATCATAGAGACATGAACTAGAAAGATTCCTTTAAAGCTGTAAAGGCTGATGTGTAGGGTTGGTTGAGGGTTTGCAAAGTAACATGCGGTGTTGCGTTTATTTAATAAATCTGCTCCTTTGTTGTTGCAAATGAATAGAGCATGTTAATGAAAGGATGACAAAATGGGTAAATATTATTGTTGCAGTAGATATACAATAACTACACATTTATGTGTCTTATTTTATGCGGAAATTTTGTACAGTACCGTTATAAGTATCTAATCTATACTTTAATGTATTTCGTACAAGTTAATCCTAAACGGAGACAACTACTTAATATTTGATATTTTGTTTTTATTTTGACACACGCATTTATTGTCGTAGTAGTATAGCTGTATCATCAGTCCGTATTCATTGTATATGTATACAGGACCTCCCTTATGTGTTTTATGTACGTAATTAGGTATATGTAGCATGGTAAACACTAAATTCGGAGTGGTTCCTTGCGTGTTTGACAGAAACAAGCTGATTGGAGGAGGAACTACGGAATAGTTTATTTCCGTTTGTCTTAATTAAGGAGCTAAATTTTTTTTGCGATATATGCCATTTTTCAGGTCGCAAATAAGCCCTTAAGAAAATGTCAACTTCTCTCACGCAGCTATAATTCTTACGGTATTAGCAATACTTACAGTGACTACTTGCCTTTATTTATGCGTAACTCTAATTTAATTTGACATATCTATAGTTGATTCTGTAAGTATCTTCTATCTTCAAGTACTATGAATTTTGCATATGTGAGGTTCCAAACATTTCCTAGCATTAATGGCATTAAGTAGGCAGGTAAACCAATTATACACTGGCTTAGAGATTTTTATGTCGTAAGGTCTCATGTGGACAAATTCTGTATCAACATTACGTAGTTGTACTCTGCATTGATTTTCCTATTCTTCGGTCTATACTTTGATATTAATGATATCATTAATCAATTATTACTGTGTAATGTCACCGGGGGTAAATCATGCTGAGAGGCTTGACCAAAAAATTTCAACTGTTCATACTTCATGTCAAAGCACGGCAGTCATGCTGTCAGTCATGCTGGTGTTTGCCTACCAACCATATAGTAACATTTTCTTCTGACGGCGAAGTCATCAATATTGCTGCCTCATTAAGCATGAAGGTGGTTTCCAGTGATGTTTTATCAGTGCTGATGTTTCATCAAGCCCTTGTTTACATTGCCGGCTCTCAGGACTCAGGTTAGTAATGAAAACCCTTTGGGCCTTTCTATCAACATGATTTTATTATATTTTAATGAATTAATTACAGAAGGTAATTACATTGTAAATTACGTCGATTTTGCATATTAAATATTCCTAATTATATTACAGAGCATAGTGCCCACAGCAATGTCACAACCCTAGCACCGACGCCAACCCCGGATCCAAAGTTACGAAAAATTTTAAGGAAGGATTATGACAGAGTTGCTTTACCTTATTCAAAATCTTCTAGCGGAACTACTGTAGAAGTATCCTTTACTGTCACATATATTACCATTGTGAGTATTTCTGTCCTAATACATACAGATATATAAATCTAAATTCTGTCTTGAATATTCTCAAAATTAGGCACCTAAGAATATACGAGGTAATATACATAGTTGTTTTTATACTTCCAGAGAGAACACGAGCAAACTCTGGAAATTCATGGGTGGCCAATGTTTGTAAGATGTTTTGAATGCTTAATTTAGCTGTAATATCCATTGCCTTGAAGCTCATATGTGTTATTAAAATACAGAGCTGGCTTGATCCGCGACTGCAATGGGATCCGCAGGAGCTTGAAGAGGGATATGTGCATTTTCATATTGATGAAATCTGGGTACCGGATCTCGTGGTGTATAATGGGTAGGAAAGCTCAAGAACAAAAATCTATTGATATAGCAATTATTATAAGTTGGAAAGTACTTCAAAAATCTTATTTTCTAGAGCCCGACCTGAAAAAATAGAATATTACGGGAGAACCAATTGTATGGTAAATAGTTCTGGTGTGGTATTGTGGGTGCCGCCCTCTAGGATTGACACTTACTGCAAGATAGATATATTACGCTGGCCAAAAGACGTTCAGCAGTGCACGGTCAAGTTTGGTTCCTGGTCTTATCACGAGAAGCAAGTGGATGTGACTTTAGGGTACTTGAAACTCAATCAAGATGTTGATTGGGATAATGCGGAATGGATCTTGACTGACATGTCCGGCAGACGGGACAGTCAAGTGTATCCTTGTTGCCCTCGTGATCCTTACAGTTCGATTCTGTTTGAATTTGTCCTGGTGAGAAGAGCATCTGGATATTTTTACAGTGTCGTGATGCCAGTTACATGTTAGTAGATACTTTTTCTTCCTCGTGTAAATGATAAATGCATCATTTATTTAACATTAAAATTTGATTACGCAGTTCTTTATCATTAAATAGCTTTCATTTGTTTCAATTTTCACAAATTATCAACTTTTGTCATGCCATCCGTATTTATGAGTAATTTATGATTGTTTTCAGTAATGTGTTGCCTGAACGTATTAATATTTTGGCTGCCCGCCGTCGGTGGGGAGCGAATTACTCTTGGAGGGATGAACTTCTTGGCATCATTGCTTCTCCTGATGTTTATAAGGACTCAGCTCCCCAACGCAAATCGAGTTCCTTACGTTGGTAATTTTTGTTTCACACTATATAATAATTGAAATAATATATAGTGCGTTGTATATTGTAGAATATTGTTAAGTATATAATTAATACAATAAATGATACGATTATGGCCATGGCCGTGGTGACTGGTGACTCACTTAAGTGGTTATTAATGTATTTTCTCTTTCAGTCATGCTCTGCGCCTGGAATATGCTATTAGCCGCTTTTGGAATGATAACAACAATCGTAGTAAGCTGCAGTGAGAGACTCACGTCAACATACACATTACCCAAGTTTGTTCGACTCGCGTACCGTCCCACAATTCTTGCATTTTTCTGCGTGGGTCCAATACCCGAACCACCAGTAACATCATTTAAATTATAATATTCACATAATAATGTACTTATATACATGTACGGTCTGCATATTCCTGCGCTGAATACAAATTCCCCTACTTTGCATTTACAGAAGAAACAAAAGAAGAATTCGTTAAAAGGCACCTACAAACTTGCCAATTTGACTCCTTTAGTAAGAGGTTCGACTGATGAAGCCAATGCTGAAGAAATACAGCGTGAGAGGGAAATGGCTCAGAATAAAGCAGATTGGGCCCTTCTGGGCTCTCTCATTGATCGTGCCTCCTTTGTGGTGTATGGACTCGTCTCCTTACTCCTCATGTTTGGTCTTTTGTAGACTAGTTGAATAAAAAGAGCCGTAATTATAATCCATGGTTGATAGCGTTTTATTTAATTATCACTTTTTTCCGTTCCATTAAGTTTTAGCGGTGTTTCATTATTTATTAATTAAAAGCACCTTTTAGCATTTGTGCTCTATTTAAGCACACAATCCTAATGCAAATATCAGCGATGATGGAAGTGGTGCTGGATTTGTGTGAATGTACATAGCTAATAGGTATACCTATATGTTAAACGTAATGATTGTACTTACATGAGTAAGTACATGAAGTATCTACTACTAACTACTACTACTACTACTACTAGTATGAAGTATGTATGTACATGCCATAAGCAATTTCAACACACTTGAGCTAATAGAGGAACACATTTTTCCGATAAAAGCGCTTCATTGCTTATTCTTATGTTAGCAAAATGCTATTGCTTGCATTTGCAACAGCAATATCGTTAATACATACAATAGCTGAATATAAATGTAAATTGCTGTCAGTGAAGCCGCTTTTGAGCAGGTTTATTGAAAGATAAGTGCGTTTGCCTCTCTTGATCTTAAAATATACATACAAAAATATTACATGTTCATTGACCGTCTGGCACATCCCAAACATTAGCATTTTGACTGCCAATTAACTGAACAGATCAGTTGCGTAGAGTCAAATGTATTCGTACATGATGATTTAAGATAAAATGTACATTGACATACACACATGCAACAGGGGATGTAGAAGTTAAACATGTTGCTCTTTGCTTTTGCTGTATAGGATTTAAGGTGGCGATACGTTGCTTTCTGTTGTTAAATGTTAAGTTGATAAGGCTGTGATATGTTACTGTGGGTTAGGATAATGCTAAAATATTGTCGGCCAAACCTATTGATGTGCTATAATCATTTCTACGTAATCTCTCAACGTACCAAAATCAGGTTCTTGTTTATTCACTAAACTCAGAATGTACCAAAATCACGCATGGAGCAGGATACGAGCATCACGTGACGCTCCCTTCCCGGGCCGTGCATGATTTTGGCACATCGTCAGTTTTGAAAGGAAAGACTTGTTGAGTTGATCAACAACTTTGCTCTGGTACACTTTGAGATCAGTGTAAAATCATTATAGCACTTGTTGAGGTTTGGCCGACGAATTATGGAGCTCTGCATTTGAAATAAACTTTCTATTGAGATTGTTTTAAGGTTCACATATATCCAGGTTTACTTTGTGTGTATGGCAAAAGGACATTAAAGCGAACTGCCGGAGCTTATACGGTTGAGCTGTAGGTAAAGTTTGCAGGTTCTGCCTCGTTAGTCATGTATTCCTCGGGGGTGATTTTTTATATATATCTGTAATAATACCTACACATCTCTACTCTACTACTCGTCTCACTGAAATGTATCCGCTGAAGGTCAATTCATCTATGTGTGTATGTGAGAGAGCAATGCATTGCACATGCTTGCATCACTATTACAACATACTCAACTCTCAAACTGTCATGTTTCTGATCTTGTATTATATACAGTATCACTAAAGAGTATTGTTGCAGATAGTGTATCTCCACAGTTCACAGTCTGACTGTCACCATTAGGCAGGGGGATATTTTCATTACTAAATAGTAATAATAACAAAAATACTGTCAACAACAACTTCAGCGTCTTTAAGGATCATTCATATCGTATCCTTCATAATAATATACGGGTGCAGTACATTGATATCGTATATTGATCCTTCCTGTGCTCTCTGCTTCAATAACTTTTGTTGACTCGGTCATATTTTGCTTATTCACTCTCTGTACATAGCATAGATTACTTGCGGATTTCGATCATGCTGATAACCCAAAGGTGTTAAATACAGTACAAATATATACTATAAATATAGTTTTTTTTAGCGAGTTGTGCTTCTGTGCAAAACTATACTTGATCCATATTCAGGACGGTGTTAGGACTTTAACAGAAACGTACAGAGAAAAGTAGCTCCGCACAAACTCATCTTATATGGAACTATATGAGCACTGAGCAACTGCGCGGATAATTTGCAAAGGGATAAATTGAAACTTATTCGTGTAGGGTGGTTGACACAGCACGAGGAATTAAAGTTACTTATTAAACTTAACCCTATAATAATTATTATACGGAGCAGGCGAAGGCTCTGCTCTGACAGAAGTGTATGCCAAGTTTTTTTTCTAATCTGATATTCCTGTTCATCAATTCAATTGTGCACAGTATAGATACATTAAAGTTTCTCCCACACAAAAAATCAACTGCTCGAATACATTTAAGCTCGTGTATCTAGATTTTCATACACACTTGCACATACACACTTACTTACTTATACTCCCTTCAAAACAACAAGTCAAACTTATTTGTACAAAAGGGAAGCAGACTACAGCAACTGTCAGCAGTCATAAAGAAGTTGGTGAGAACTGCAGAAGGCTTAAATAATATTCCGCTGCATGTGCGAACGTTATTATTTCCTTTCATGAACTAATGGAGCTATAGAAACTTGAATGTGCCACAGATTATCACTGTGTGTCCTTTTAATACATAAAATACTTTCCTTTCCATTGTGATTCTTGGGTAATTTTTGCCCTATGCAATTCTTACAACCCCGTGGTCGTTATACCTTGCAGCAGGTTTATCTTCCTTTATACTCACGATCAGTAGTGAGTACTGAGTAGAGATTTCTACAGAATTCTGACGACTTTCCTCAAATGTTATTAAATCGAGGAAAAATCAAGTTGTGACTGTGTGTGTATTTACATTTAACTTGATCGTTCCAACGACGTTAGCCTTTGCGAAGATTGTGGTTACTCACCATAAATTCCACAGAGTGAAGCTATTTTTACCAAGTATTGCGGGCTTTATTTCTGGGAAATTTTTAGATTTGGACAAAGAATTAAATTGATAAATTCGTCAAGTATGCAAATATGACCATCTTATAAATACACGCAGCAACTTTGGATTTTGTACATTCTTCATTTGGAATTTTCATCAATCATTTATAAGTTTTAAGTTTCATAAATCGTACAGTACAAGTGCAAAATTCTTTGTGTGATACTCGCTTCAATATTAAAGAATGTAAAATAAATAAATTGTGAATTCTTGCATTTCCTAAATAAATTCTACCAATTCCAGTCAAAAAGAAAGGAAATCAAAATACACTTTGTGATACATGTAATAAGCTTATTGCACCGTTGTGTTGTGTTCAATCGTTTTTAATTCCTTCATACAGCTCAGCTTGCCCTGAGAATAATACACTAAATCCGTATAAACCGTATATAAGTATACAGTCGTTCAGTATTTTGCGCGTCAACAATTTTTTTTATTCGTTAATGGTCGCATACAATTAAAAAAAGGCGACCTGCCGCACTTCGCCATATAGTCAGCAAAAATGTTGAATGTATAATTTAGCGAATATTCCATTTCAATAAGTGATGAAAATTGTGGTTAGCAGAAAGGTGCGAGTTACAGTGTGTGAATTGAGATTAACATCAGACTAATTGCATGTGCACCTATATATACTTGCCTATGTAAATGTATGAGTTCCTTTGGCAAAGGCAACAACAGGGAAAAATGTCTGGGCGTGGAATCAATCAGAGATTTATCAATATAATTCTTCTAACTATAATTTCTGGGTGCCTGCTCGGCTACTACCCGGCCCACTGTGATAAATTGAATGAGTCAGAGTCTGTTTCAGGCGAGGAAGAGTTAGGGCCCAAGACCATCCAGGAAGTTCGAACAGCAATTTTAAAAAACTATGACGCGGGCATGCATCCCCCAACATTTGAGGATAAACCGGTGGTAATCAAGATGAGTATGACTGTCAACCACATTAATTTGGTATGTTTTGGGTATTTACTCTCGTTTTTACAAGAATTCGCTGATAAGATTGTAATGTAGTGCATGACATGATTCTAAATATTCTAATCTGAAGTTGCATTCTAAATAACATTAATTTTGCAATTTACAGGATGAAAATGACAGCACGTTTTACGTGAATTGCTGGCTAAACATGGTGAGTAACGAAGTATCAGTTACGTCATCTCTACTAAATTTATTCATTAGCTATGAATTTTGCATTCATGTAATTAATTTTATACTATGTACCATCATCAAATCAATTACGTGGTATTAAATTTGATTTTATTATTTAACTTTGCAGTATTGGAATGACAGTCGGTTAACATGGTCACTGAATGATACCAAAAAGAAGGATTTGCGGTTTTCCGACTCTGAGATATGGAAACCGGATGTAACTTTGTACAACAAGTAGGTGTTCTTTACTACACGAAATGAAGTTATTTGAGATTATTCCTGGAATATACTGCAAATCATTGATATTAATTATTGACGTTATTTGAGATTATTCCAGAAATATACTGCAAATCATTGATATTAATTATGAAAGGTTGAACAATTATTATACATATTATATGAAGTCCTCTATTATTACCTAATTAATGCTTAAAATCTTACTCAGCGCCTACCCAACAGAGGTGGATCACTACGGGAGCACCCTAATGGTTGTACAATCCAATGGTAGCGTCAATTGGATTCCACCGAGCAGACTGGCGGCTCATTGCAGGATGAATTTGATCCGATGGCCATACGACACCCACACTTGTGAATATAAACTGGGGTCGTGGACACATGATGGATGGACCGTGGATTTACAGTTGAACGATGAGGATGGTACTTCGGAAGAGGTCATTGCTAGACCAAAACGCTATATAGTAATTATTATCAAGTAGTTAAACTGTAGCATAATCACCAGTATTATTTTAATCATCGGGTTCCCACATTAAAATGACGTAACTTTTTCAGCTTTATAATATCGGTTTCCAAGATTTTATTGGGAATAACGAGTGGACAGTCGTTGATTCTGGAGCCAAGCGAAGTGCTATATACTACGGTTGCTGCCCAGAACCTTATGTAGATATCACATTTTCTTTCACGATCCAAAGGAATTCACCTTCCTACGCCGTCTGCGTAGTCATGCCCATAAGCAGTAAGTAAAATGAATAAAACTGAACAAGTTAAGATAGTTACATAATAATAAGTATTGAATGGTGTACATAATTCATGCGATGAGTCAAAGGGTTAATTTCTATAAAATTGTTTAGTTATCGCTTTGGTTAACACACTGGTGTTCCTACTGCCGCCTACTAGTGGAGAGAAGATCACGCTGGCGTCTGTCAATTTCTTCATTATTTGCATGTTTCTAATTTATTTTGAAGCCAAGTTACCCGCTTTGGGGGATCACCTACCACTTCTAGGTACTTGAAGATATTTTGATTTGATTTATGGATTTAATTAAGATTTAAAATTATGGATGAAATGTAATGAACTTTGTATTATATAATTAAGCAGAAGATCAATGCTCGGAGGATGTATTCGTTTAAAGTACTTAATTCAAAATTTAAAAATTATTATAATTACGATTAAAATATTATTTTCAGTGCTGCTTTATGCCATTAATTTGGTATTGGTGGGAATATCACTGGTCATATCCGTGTTAGTTCTCAACTTGTCAAGAGTTCGGAGACCTTCAAGTCCTCCGCAGTGCTTACGACTCTTCTGTAGTGCACAATTTGCACAAGTATTGGGTCTTGGGCACATCATTCCTTATGTGAGTGTACATTGGTATATCATCAGATGTAGAAAATATAAAAATTATTAGTATAATAATTTTTTTATTACTTGTTTTTTTATTATTGAAAATAATCAATATATATCCTTACATTATAAATGTTGGCTGATTTTAACAGAATGTCTAATTATCTCACAGGTTTCTAGCACCCATGCTCGGTTGGATGATGGTGTGGAGATGCAGCCTGCCCGGGGCAGCAGTCACAGTGGTCTGAACGGGATATTTGACAAAGATGATCACGACGTCCGCCTGATTGACAACGATGTTCCATACATGAACAATGCTGAATGGGTTCTCCTAGCTTCCATGATCGATCGTATCTCATTTATAGTTTATGCAGTGGTTACGGGCATTATTCTTGGACTTTGCCTGGCTTAGTTTTCACATGTATATGGTCAGTAATTTAAAAAAGCAAAAACTTTCGTAACTGTATATTTTTCATGGTTTACCTTACATTACGTACAATGTATCTGTATAATTGTGTTAAACTTGAATCTTTGTATTATTGTACTGTTTTGTTATACTATATGAGCAAATTAATAAAATAAGGAACAAATGGTCACGAGTTGACTTTTAAGTTTAATTTTGATTTCCCCCAATAATTTATCCTTAATGATTCATAAAGAGCATATGTATGTATTTACTTTATTAAGCAAGACAGACTGTTGGCAATAGGGAATATGTTGATACATGATATTACCTGTTTGATCAATACTCAATTAGGATGTGAGAAGGTTCTCATAAGTTCTCACCCAAGAGAACCCCTGTGCAACCTACATCCGA
>JAQGAK010001216.1:0-37706 GCA_034696945.1 Lipothrix lubbocki | reverse complement strand
AAAAATAAATACAAAAATAAATACAAAAATAAATTCAAAAATAAATACAAAAATAAATACAAAATGAAATTTATTTTGGTATTTATTTTTATTGCCTATTTATACAAAAATAACCAATATAGAATCATCCTGAAACATGAAATAAAATATTGGCTGCATACTTAACGGAATAAATTTCTGACTCATTTTAGTCGTAATTATGATTTAAAATTAATATTTCGAATTTAATATTTTTAATATGCACTTACGATGTTTGTTTGAAGTATTAAGTATTACATTACTATAAAATTTTTATATTTATGGTAAATAACTTTACGCCTTTAAGTGCACGTCAGGCGATTCCATGTCATCACATTACCCCACCTATCTCCAGTTCTCTTGAGGATCACGCCACAGTGATGAGTCAGTCAACTTTATTATACAATTCGTCAACTATTTTAATGCTTTATCGGATGATGACAGCGTGAGAGACAACAAAGTAACTAGCACAAATTAAAAATTTACTATATATACCTAGGCAGACATTAGGTTACTCCATATTTTAATGATCACGTCGTTCATTCCTGATACCATCGGGTGTCGGGTGTATTTTTGTATTTAATTGTCGGGTGTACAAAAATTATTTTGCAAAAAAGGATATACAAACACATGTATACCTATACTATGTACACGTAACTGATGACATAACTATGATACAAGTTAATTTACATTTATTTTTCTTAATTTTTTGATACATTTGCAAATCGTACTCATTAAACATGAATGATTTTAAGTGCCCATGAGACAAGAGCATGGAAGGAAATATTATTTAAGAATAATTATTACAGAATTCCGTCCATTTCATTTTAATCATGTACGCATAGCATAATCACAATGTAGTTGAGCAGTAGGCATGTCATTTTTTAATGAGAAATATAATGTTCTTAAATGAAATTTAATCAAAATGCATTCGCCATATAAAAATGCAATTTAAATCGTCAGCTTTATTTAAACAGATAGCAACATCAAATTAGAAATATTGTTTAGCTTTTTGTGTCACCAGTCGCCATCTTGGATGTAGTTCTTTCCTGAACATTGAACATTTATAATTAAGTTCTACTCCATTTTATTGTCTTTGTAATTATTTCCGTTAAGACACGTAAAAGTTCATTCTATGTCATTCATACAATTATGTGGATTACCAAAAATACAAATCTTTTTTGGGGAAAATCTGCAATTAGGCTTTATATGGTTAAATGTCACTAAATATAGGTCAGAGGTCAATGGTACAGACGCCAATTTCCTTTGTACCACATGAGGTATTACTTTGCGGTCGCCCATAGAAAATGTTTTGTTGCCCAAATATTTATGGAGAAAATCATTAAGGGAAGTCAAGATGGCGCTCTACCAGCGGCGCTGGTCGATTTTCCTTTGTTCAGCCAATTTTGCTGATTCACCAATCACGTCGCTAAAAATTATAGATTACAATGCATTTAGTGCAGAAATAATAAAGGCGACACAGGGAATGGAGTCCATTGAATGGACACTTTTTACATTGCATTCATATATTATTTTATATGTGTAATAATCCATGAAGAATTTGATTTTCTTTCTTCAAATTATTCATATTTCAGCATACTTTTCTGGAGGAAATTTGTTCACCATCGAGACTTTCTTACCAACGATTTTGTAGTAATACCATTTTTGCAAGCATGAATATGTCTGAATTAACACCGGACGAAAATATTGCCTATTTTTCGACTGAAATTACTTCCGAGACTACTCGCATAAATAATCATGGCGTCTTGGAAAGTAATGATGGGACGAAGAAAAAGAAGAAAAGGAAGTACACGCGGAAAAATTCCGTTGACAATAAAATCTGGAAATCTGGTGGAACTCCTCCAAATCCCTGGGAAAAGATACTTTTGAGGTCCGATGAGCAAGGGAGTTCGAAGATCTTGCGGGTGATGCGAAATATGTGTGAGATTGTAAGAAGCGTTATTTTTAAAAACAATAAATGATTAAAATTTTTGTTATTATAAATTTGAAATTTTATTATATTTAATGTTTTATTGTATACGACAGAGAAAAATGGAAAGAGAGAATGCAGATCGGGTGAGGAATCTATGTAAACGCCTACAACGGAAGTTAGGTCATGTATTTACAAATCCAGCAGAATTTTACTGTTTGCAAAATTTGGTCAACGTAAGAATTTTTTGTTTTGGATTTTTAATTATGTGAAATTAATAATTATGGCAGAATTAATTTGTACACAGAACATGTCGAAACAATCGGAAACTATTTCTACCAAGACGGATGATTTAGTAGCAAGTGCTCAACAGATCCTTCATCATGAATTCATTGCTCGACATTTCGCTCTCAGCGATATCCAACAGGAAAATGACACTAATGATATGCAATAATTTATTTATCGTTATTAAATAATTCAATCTGTTCCCGATAATGTCAAAATTGCGGGATAAATCTTCCTCCGAAATCCCCATATATTGTTCTACTAACAATGTCAAATATTTCGATCAAATGACCTCAATGACCAGGTCAATATTGCAACAGCATAAGTTGTCATATTTTACTTTAATTGTTTTGAAATGAATTTATAAGAAATTGAATTAAATAAGTATTTTAGAACTATGTTAAAATAAAACACTTTTTAGGCATTTTATTCAGTGGATCGGCGATCAGCCACCATTGGAAATGCAGCTTTGAGCTATTTTCTGGCGAAATAGAGATCATTTATTTCGTGGGAGAATACAAATAAAAGGGAAATAATATGAGGTGATATCGATCGAGGTCGAGTTTATAGGAGTAAAGAATTGATTTGGTAAATAAAAGAAAGTTCGTTCAAAAAGAATATCTGCAAAATGTAAACATTAACTTTTAATAAGAATTGCCATCTATGTATTATACTGTATGTCAAAGCATTCAGTTTTCAATATATGTTGCCTACATGCAACTTTTCCCGTATTATTGACTGATAGCAACTGATCGGTCAATATGGATCTCAGTTACAGAGAAAATCTATCCGAAAGGGAATCTAGTAAGAATAAAATTATTATTGATGATATACGTAGAATATCGGAAATATTGTTGTCTTAATTAATTTGATCATTGTTATTTTTGTAGCACTAACAGTAGCATGCAGCTCTAAAGATAACATTCCTCAAGATAAACAAGTCAAAGTGAAGGACAACAATGAAGTATTCCACTGTGCCAACTGTAATCAACTTTTACGAAATAAAAACTATTCAAGGCATCCGGAATCAACAAATGAAATCGGGGACCCAAATTGCAGAACCAACCATTTCTATTCCTATGGAGTTGACCAAACTTTTCCATTGTGGATGGGTGGATGGGGTGGACATCATAGCATTCCTTATCAATTTAATACCGATCCTGAGTATTTCCAAGAACTTACCGTCGAGAGTGAGAATAACTGCCTGGTACCCCAAAAAATATCTACTATTTTAGAAAAGATCTATCGTTTTAATACTGTCGAGTCTCAAGATCAGGAAGAGCGGGATCTGCGGGTCTGTTCGCAATGTGCGGTGGCCCTGACTCAGTTGTACAACTTACACCAACAGGTCGATCGTCTCCGCTCGTCGGACTCCTTCGTGTCCAAAAAATTATTTAGTCTAGAAGCAGCAGTTCGGGAAAGATCACCTTTTGAAGATAACCCTTCTAGATGTGAAGTAATCTTGAAGGAGGTCGACGACAACCCTTGTGTTATTGTTCCAGAGAAGAATTTCCTCCCTCCTTCTTGCACCAGTTCCATTCCAAACAACAGTAATGATCCCAGTAATGATTCGGAGGATGATCCTAAACTAGGCCAGCTTATTCAACCTATTGTAATTTTGGAGAGAGTGAAGGTACCCGAAAGGAATGCTCGTAGACGTGCGACTATTACGTTCCCAGAAGTTGAAGTATTGATATCTGATGATGAATTCGGCGTTGTTGAATTCGACAATGACGATGATGGTGATTCATCTTACAAAGAGGAAGAGGAAGAAGTATCTTTGATGGAACGAGCTAAAATGAATAAACCCCGGAAGAGATCTAAAAGGGGCAAATCCGTCAGACATACTCGCAGTTCGGAGAAGATCAAACGTAAACGAAAGAATGGTTTGGTAAAGAAGTACCTCCGGAGAAAATTGCGTGTGCCGAATCCTTGTTGGTATTGTACAAAAGATTTCCCTACGCCAGCTGAATGTTTGGAACATACTAAAGCTGAACATTTTGTCTCTGGGGATTTACTATGTGAACAGTGTTCCAGAATTTGCACAAATAAAAGGTCATTTAAACAACATCAGAGGAAATGTTCAGAGATCACACCTGGAGAAAGATTAGTTGCCTGTAAATGTCCTCATTGCTCTAAGGAATTCGCAATTAAGCACGATCTCGTTGTCCATTTGGAAACGCATAATGAGGAGGGCAAATATTCCTGTGATAAATGCGACTTCCGTGCTAAATCTCAATTGCTGATCAATCTTCATTCCTCCCGAATGCATGTGGTAGGAGAGCGAGAAGCGTGGAAATGTGACTTCGAAACATGTACGGCCACATTCAAAACAAAACATTGCATGCGAATCCATTTCGTACATATGCACACTGAAAAGGGTAAGCAGCGATACCGGGAGCGATTAGACAAAGTTTTGCAAAGACAGCGGGAGAAGAACAGGCAAAGACTGGCAGCAAAATCCTACATCTGTCCAGAGTGTAATGTGGACTTTTTCTCAAATATGCGACTGGTTTATCACAAGAAGAGTGCTCATCAGACAGAGAAAAAATTCGTATGTCATCAGTGTGGAAAGGATTTTGCGAACAAAAATTCTCTCCAATTTCATCTCTCAGTTGCACACACCGACGAGCGACCTTTTATTTGCGAACATTGTGGTAAAGCCTATAAAAGTGTCGCAAACCTTCGAGCCCATGTTCTCCACACTCATGACGAAGAAGGTCGCTTGAAATATAACGAAAAAATGAGGATACATAATCAGAGACGAAGACTCGTCGCTCAGGCTCTCTCTCGTAGCACTGTAACTACCCCGATGGCAGTTCCGAATAACCCTTCGAATCTGACATATTACTTTTCTCCAGATTTTTTAACTCAATAGTGTGGTGATTGGTCCGTTTTTTGAAAATCTTATGTGAAGCGTTGTACTTATAAATGATTGTTTTAATTTACTTGATGTTGTTCCTTTTTATTGTTGATGACCAGATGTGACCATATAGTTCATATGATGTTATTTTTTAATCGTATAAATCCCATTTAAAATCAAACAGGGCACAACACCAGAAAGATAAGGAATTAACAACACTCCCGTTTTATTAGGATTCCAAAATATAAAACTATACCACTAGTAAAGGCTTATACATAAAAACGCCGGGCACTCATCAATCATAATAACAATGTTACGTATTTTTAAAGTATTACCACGCTCCTAAAAGTCGTTCTTGAATAGAATGATTACTGAACAATTAAAATTATGTTCATAAAAAATACAAATAACTGAATAGAATCATTCTGTACGATAATAAAAGTAGCCTATATTTCTGCCTATGCTTGACAAATTTGAGCTAGAGTAACCTTTTCAATTAATTTATTCCTTCAGAAGTTACAATTTTTGCATTATATGTGCCTTTCATAGCAAACACGAATCTCAGAATGTTATTATTTTTATTGCCAAAGAGGGAACACTTGATAATATCACCTACATTCTAAAATCACTTCTTCAATGTTAACAGAAAATCTGAAACACAACGATGTTGAGCAGCCAATTTGAGCATAATTTTAGACCATGCTTGACAAAAGCATCCATACAAGTCCTTGAAAAGTCTTAACAACAGATAATTAATTCAAATAATTATTACTATAAAAAATAGCGATTCATCAACTGATAAATGCAATGTTCTTTCTTCTGAATATTAATGATTTTTTTAAACTTTTACTGAGACGACAACTGAGGCAAGCTTTCCCCACAGACAGAGTTCGTAGTAGTCTCACCAACTTTGTAATCTGCCTTCTTTCCCGAAATGATACTTTGAACTAGCCATTCAATACGTACTAAAGGGATGTTTTTGGCTTTGAGCAAATCCAGTGTGGCTGCGGGACAGTAGTAGTCACTTACGAGAATATCAATCTTGCCATCCACCAGCCAATCGTTCGGTACTTTCAATTCCGCAGGTTCTAAATTGTTAATTAAACATAGACTTAGTGCACTGAATTTTTCTGGGGTATGTGAACATTCTTGTATTGTAGCTGGTATTATAAAATGAATAATAAATTTCAATGAATGACACGATGAAGTTCAGTAAACCATCTTTCATGTTTAAAAACTAAATCATTCCAATTCCCAAGAAAACTTACGTCTGTCATAATGGAAATCCTTGGAAATGGTCACAGAGCCTTTAGCTGCAGGAATTAATTTCTTCCACGTATCAATAGTTTCTGTTCTGAAAGTGGCGAGTCCGATCTTCATATTTTCCAAAGGAAATTTATTATGAATTGGAATTAGCTGTTTCGATTCAATACTCCATCCCGCACTCAGTCTGTATATAGACCAATCTATAATTTCATTCTAGAAAAACAAACTTGGGGTCACTAAATATCACTCTTTATGCAAATCAGTTCCAATACAATGTGCATTATTCAGGGTTTTTACGACCAATAAAAATAAACATACTTTTTTTAAACAATCCTGAATCCACCTTTGAGCAATACAAGGAATTCCTCGAGCGATGCAATACAAGTACTTGAGCGTACGCAAATGCGAGCTTGCCAGTAGAAACACTCGGTCTTCAGGTTTTCCTTTTTCATCTCCTACGGAAAGAAGTTCCGTTCCACCTTGTCGCAGAATCATTTTTTGCATTTCCGTTTTGCTAACCTCTTTACAAATATCTCCCCCAATCCCTGTAACACATTTTAGGAACTGAATGACACATTTTTACACAATAATAAGGAAATTAAAATACGATATAATAATCAAAATTAAATGTAAACAAAGATAATGCTGTTTCTCCCTAACCCTTGATCAGCTCTCGATCTCCTGAGGTCAAAAAGAAGTTGTAACCTTCAAACAAATTTCCTTCCTGCAGTACCTTCTTTGTAGTAGTAACGTCTGGGAGTTCAAATTTATCAAAGAAAAAATGTAAGTATAGAACATCTGGTATATTTAAAAGTCGAATCTTAATTAACATTCAAATACCTTTAGGTTTCGAAGCATTATTTGACTTTTTCTTGAGATTGTTCATTAGGCGACCTATGAGACTACTACCCTGAGGTTGAGACTCCGGGTTTGGTTTCTGTATCAGTTCTTGCTGGGTATTGGGATTTTCCCCAGCAGCAGTAGATTTTTCTGTGGGATTAAAATAGCTTTAAGTAAACCTGTGATTTATCGCACGTGATTTAGCCAAAAATCGGTTTTTACAGTTAATTGATTAGATACCTTTTTGTACTTTTTCATTGGCACCTTTTTTGCTAATTGCACTTGAAGAGTACGTCAATGCATCAATTGACGATTTTGTATCTTCATGACTGACTGGTACTGGCTGTAATTTTGGCATAGGTTCGTCGTCAGCCGAATCATTAGTATCACTTCCGACTGTTGGGACTGACTTGCGCTTGCTCGGCTTACGAGAAGTAGAGTTTGCAGTTTGTTTCTTTGACTTTTGATTAGTTTCTTTAGTTGTACTCGTCGGAGGACTGGTGTTACTATTGCTGTTCATGACGGATAAAAAAGGTTCAGATTTCGTCTTCTTCAAGTATTAACAACTACTACACTTGTACACTCATAGAAAGACGCAGAATGATTCACAACTCAATCACTGGTTCCTCCACAAATGCCTCCCAATTACTACATTGTATATGCTATACACTATACACTTAAATACTAATTTGATGCGAAACACGTGAAAAACTCAACCAAGGCGAAAGCATGTTGGAATGTTAGTAAATGTATACTGAAATAGTAATAAGCCGTCACAGAAAAAACATTCCATTCCTAATTAAATTCTAATTTACAATCTATTGTAAGTTCAAACTGTTACCTGATAGACTCACTACTGGCGGATTCTGATATGCGACCACGACGTCTCGGACCACTTACGACGTTATCTTAAGAATTTACAAAGGAATTCCAAAAATTAATTATTTATTTTAATCCCTTTTTGAAGACAGCCGCCTCAGTAATATATGTTAATACTAGTTTGTTTTGGAATTAAGATGAAATGTATTTTATAGGGACTACTGCACTTGTTCCAGTTTTCCTAATAAGTGACCAGCACTATAATGGTCACGGAATCACAATCTATTTTTTAGGAAATACGAAATTTTAAGTTGGTAAGTCTTACCCAAATTAACATCGCCAAATTTCGGTTGTACAGCATCATACTTTCTTCGTAAATCCTTAGCTTGTGCACTTCCCAAATAAAGATGCCGGCGATCACACAGAATAACGTTGGTGGAACCAAAGCATTGGATGGCATATTGGACATCATTTTCAGAAGAGGATTCATTCTCAGGACTTTTGACAACAACATTATTATGAACCCTGGTAAATCACTGACCTTCTAGGCTAAAAATCGAATGCAAATAATACAAGTAGACTTACAATTTTTGCCCTACAACCATAGCAGCCATAGGTCCCTTAGAAAACTCGTCAGGCAAGTAGAAAACTTTGGTATCGGTTCCCAGAACACTGATTGGCAAAATTTGAACTTCGGAAGTGTTACTAACAGTATCATCATCGAAATGGATATTGTAGGTGTTGAGAACTCCCTTTTTTACAATTGTTCCCGAGTAGTAGCCCGTACTGTAAGAAGTTCGTCCTTTCCAGTAAGCAAAGACTTTTTCTCCTAAATACGAAAATGAAAGTAATAAAATAAGATTACATCTCCTAAACTTTCACTTCACCAGGAACAACTATAATACTAAAACTATAAACTACGAACAGTGAATAGTAACGATATCGAGAACTATTTAGGATATCTAAAAATACTAAATTGTACAGTCCAAATAATAATACAACCCGTGAGAGTGCACTCAACAATAATAATAAATCAGGTATAGCTGCAACGTACAATCCATCTAAAGATATATAAAAGATCAAGCTCTACATTTGAGTGTCATGCTACATTTATTATTTCGAGCTTATCGATAATATATTGCATCACAGCTCACATTTTGTTTAGAGACACTGTCGAATTAGCCACAAAGACTACAAAACTCATCAAGGGGATGAGGCTGACATTAAGATGACTTCTCCCACCTACGACAATCAGTCCCACAAACAAATATCTATAGAGACTTTCTCAAGTATTCACGGTCGACGTTATACAAAATACAAACCATACCGCTTCCTTAAATAATGTAATCATCCAAAACTTATTGCATAAACTTCTTAAATAACGGATCCCATACTCAAACAGTTAAATTATACTTATACTCAACCGAACCAACTCAACTGTAAAATACAATTGGTCATAGCAGAATGTCGTACACCCAGAAGATATATTATACACATATACATGTCTCATTTTCATTGCTAAACAGCTTTAATAAGGAACCCAACCCAACAAGAAACCTCTGGTGACGCCATACTATAATATACATAAAGTCAAGTATTATAGCCCATAAGCCAATAATAAGTACACAATTATATCGGAGCTAGTTCAATGAAATTGTAAACAATGTATAAAAAACTGAAGCTTTAGCTACTGTTCAGAGCTCATAGTCCTCTTGTTCTTGTTTATGATGTACTTATTTATGACTCGGGAAACAATATTGGTACTTCAACAACTATAAACAAACTTTTAGGAGATTACGATTTACACTATTTACGATAAATACTACTGTGTATGGTAGTCGCTTTTTCATCTCAATCATTTAAGTATCTGAAATTCAAAGGAATATATCTATACATCCATACCATTATATTCCTCCTTTTTATTATATGACAATCTCTAATCACAAAAGAGTCAACATATCATTCCCTATCACATCACCCTGTCCCACATTTATTTCTTTACAAAACCTTTACTCCACGCTCTTCACAAAAACTATATACATATGTATAGCCTAATAATTAGATTACAACTTCGAAATCCTATTGAATGGTACCTATAAATATTCATTATTATCACATCAGAATAAAACGAAGCTATATGCATGAAATCTCGATAACCGGAGTGTAATAATCTCCAAGGATAATTATTTGGTAATTAATATCGTAATTGCTGCAAAGTAGAAAAAATACACGATGATGAATACATCAAGAATAATATCCATGGAATTATTCAGCAACCAGAACGTGTAAGGATTCACGATGCGAATGATAATAACAGTAATCATTTATTAATATAGGTAATAATAAATAATACCAAACCCTATAGAATATTTTTTAAATTAAATAGAAAATCAATTTAAATAATAAATAATATTTAAAAAATTAAATCTACAGCTTCAATTACCTACTCCAAAGCATCCCCAACGAGTGTCCACTTTGACAAAGTCCGTAACAATGTTGTTATTATCCCCCATACGGTTCTTATTGACAGAATGTAAACTATGATCTACCGGAGGAACAATTAAATGATCCCGTTCCCGTCCTTGCGACACCTTCTCGTCGTGGTCGTCGTCACTCCAGAAATGATTTTTCCTGTCACAATTATTACTACTACTATTTCCAGCAGCCAATGAAGTCTGATGGAGCGTGCCGCCACTACTGCCGCTATTTCTCCTCTGATGATGACGATGATCCCAATTTCCCACGATTCCACATGATCCAAATCAAAAAATACAAGATTCACACATTCATTATTTCCCTTTTCAACTCCAATACGTCGAATGAATTATTCAAATAAATAATAATTATACCAAGAATGATATAAATAATATGAAATATGATATAATATAAAATATGATATACACAAATATAAAAAATATTATATAAAAAATTAAAAACAATATTCCTCGTATTATCCTACCTGTTCCGCTGTGGGTGAATTATTGACAACAACAACAAGATCTCCGGATCCACTAATTCCACCTGTTGCAATAATGCTCATCTCTGAAAAAGAACCACAAAAATTAGCAAAACAACGCTCCGTCAGTCACACACACACAAACACACAGGAATATTTAATAAATATAATATTCTTTTGCAAAGCTTCATACCTCCACCATATAAACAGCAGACGACAGACGCTCTATGAGTTCCGAATATCGGCAACTAAAAAAATTCTTATTAAAAAACTGTGTAAATGGATACGATGTGTTGTATGTAATGCAAGATAATATATGACAAACAACAAGAGGCTCTGTGAACTGAACTTTTTACTACTGCTGAATGATGAGATGAACACTCTTATTATGTTGTTGGTGAATAATATAAAGTTGAAGTCTCTTGAAGTCGAAGGATGCGATGAGAGCGAGAAAGAACATTAAAATATATATACAAAATTGAAATTACGCACTACTCTATGTAAAATGTGAACACATGGATGGACTCAATTCTGTGATTCTGTGCTGCTCTGCTCCTGCTCTGCCGCTCCTGCTGCTGTTGCTGTAATTTAGCTCGACTTCAGTCAACTTGACTTGACGACTTTCTTGTTCAACTTTTGTATATTCTTCAACCAACTATTACACACACGCATATGCATTTTTCTATATTGTTATTCAAATAATTTATAACTGACTTTAAAGGTGGCGTGGCGACGATATCGTTCATCTCTACAGTTACTCTGCTCCCATACTATTGTCACTGCACTTCGTATCTGCTGTCGAAATCATCATTTGGGGAACTCTGAGATCAGGTTTGGGATTGGGTTACGGATTCTTCTTGGGGTTCTGGATCGTGATTGGTCCTCTGGGTTCTGCTTTTGGATACTCTGGATTTTGATGGGATTTTCTGGATTTTGATTGGATCTTCTGGAGTTTGTTTGCGTCTTAGGGATTTTGATTGGATCTTCTGGATTTTTATGGGATCTTCTGGATTTTTATGGGATCTTCTGGATTTTTATGGGATCTTCTGGATTTTTAGGGGTCTTCTGAATTTTTATTGGACCTTCTGGATTTTTAGGGGTCTACTGAATTTTTATGGGATCTTCTGGACTTTTAGGGGTCTTCTGGATTTTTATGGGATCTTCTGGAGTTTGTTTGCGTCTTGATTGGATCTTCTTGATATTTATGGGATCCTCTGGATTTGTATGCCCTCTTCTGGATTTTGATTGGATCTTCTGGATTTTTATTGAGACTTCTTTTGGCTTTTGGGTTCAACCTTCTGGATTGGTTCCTCTAGATTTTGAAATTGATTTGAGATGGATTTTGGCTTTCAGTTTCTGTATCGTCTTGGATTCTGATGGTTTTTGAAGTTAGATGGGAGATTTATAAATAATGAATCCTTATTATTCCCTTTTCCCTTTAGTCGTTTAGCCGTTTAGCGAATGATAAACATAGACATATACAAATATACACACATACATAGAAATATGTTTGTAAAAGTTATTTATTTTTCCCTTAAATATTTGGTCTAAATTCTCAAAAAAGTTGGTTGACATGAAAGCAAAGGACAAAATATTAAGAGTAACAAACAAGTATGGGATAATATATTTTGGGGCAGGAAATAATATATTATGAAGTTTTCAAAAGTATTGCTGCTGTAACAACGAGGAATTCGTCAGAAAAATAAAGAATAATAATTCACCGACGCATACAAAATGTTACTGTGTATCTCATTTAACCTAATGGATTATTACAGTGGATTTCTGTATAGTTGAAGTTCCAAGGACTTTGTATATATTGTTCCCAGACGTTTCCCGGATTGACTGGGAGAATCCCGGAATGGACATGCTTGTCCTGATGGCATTCATGCGAAAACACAATGTCCTCGAATTTTGATGCTAATTTGTTTATTAATTTACTAGTTTTGTCTTTAATGAATATATTTTTTTTGTCCCGGGAAAACCTGGAGCCATAACTTTATATAACTTTTAACCTTCAAGACGTTAAGAAAATTTCACAAAATATTGGTACTACACGGATTAGCAGAGCTTCTATAAAAATGTAGTAGCACTTTGCAATTGGCAAAAATTCTTTACATTTTTAAATATTACTCAGGGTGCTGCCACTTATTACACATCCTTATTTATGTACGCTAAAATTCTCATTTGCCCAATTAATTGAAAATAATCATAAAATAATTTACATACTCATTTACTTAAACAAATGGGGAGGAAGTACATAGTAATATTATTAGCATGGCATACACGCATAATGTATGTTCATCAAGTATTAAAATACAAAGATTCATATTTTAATACTTATACGGAAGTTGTTTTTGCATTCCTGAAATCGCTTTAACTAGTAGTATGTTTGTCGTTTTTAGATAAATAAATAAATCTAAATAATAGAATATCAAATATTTATTCTGCTTCTTGAAGCTATAGAAGTATTGGATACTGACTAATGTGGTTGTTAGGTAACTATCACGCACTATTTCCCCGATATGTTTTAGCCCCTTTAGCAGTTCTCCGTATAAGTATGGCGTTTAATTATATGTATGATGTCTTGATGAAGTCTTTAATATAATTAAATAGTAATTCGGATAAACTTATGAAAGGTGGTTAATGCATAATTATTATTGAAGGTTGAAGTATGAAGGAATGAAAATAAACCTTAAACTTTGTACTGCAAGCAAAATATGAGTTGAATTCTATGTTAAAATAATATTTGTAAACATAAATAAAATAGCTTGTTGACTCCCTGCTCGCCCTGCTGGAAAGGATCTCCAGAACCTTCAGGCAGGTAAACAGCTATACTATACTCTAAAATATCTGCATAAAGTTGGCAGAGGATCCTTGAGATTCGTTACAGGGTGATTATTTGCTTAAGAATTGATAGCAAGATACTATATGATATTACATAGAAGAATAGTCAAGACATTAAACCACAAGATCGATGTCTTCGGCTGGAGTCTGGAACCGGAATTCAATTATTGTGTTTTAATAGCCTCTCGGAAAACCCCATGTTTCCATCCACCTACCAAATATGCTGCTACTTTTTAGTTTTACTCCTTCGTTCCTTCTATTTGCAGAATTCATTAAGCTTTTATCAACCAAAGGGGAATTTTGGAAGAGAATGAAGCAGCTAAACAGGAAATTGAATAAGGCACTTCCTAATTTCCTCCATTAGGAAGAGAAAAAGCAAAGTCAAGTTTAATTTTTGTTGTTTATTTGAATATTGAATAATTTTGTGTACCTAAACGTAATACTAAAACATTAAAGTCGTTTCCCAATTTTAATTTGCGAAATAATAATTATAACTTATTTAGTAAGAAAAGAGTTTTTACTGTATAGCAGTTGATACTGCGAAAGAATAAAACTCTCCTTGGAGTAGGTCTAATTCTGAGAAAATTTGCCATCTCGCAAAATATTAGATCAAAGAAAACGAGACATTTTAGCGAAATAACCTTGTCCCGACAATTTGACATGGGAATGGTCGAGTCTCCAGAATGGCAAACGTCTTCGTCGCTCATCGCCTGGCCGATATATAAACGGGGCTGGGAGAAACATTTGTGAGACACTTTCCTTTTGTGCAGCTTCGACAACTTCGGATCTATAGATCTCCAAGATTTTTGAGCTTACTGAAATAAACAAAATAAAAAATAAAATTACCGGGCATATTGCAACTTGGAAGCATATAATTTGTATTAAAAGTAACATGAGTTATTACAATAATTACAATCCACCAAAAGGTAATATTATTTCCATGAACAAATTGAAAGATAAGGTTTTGCTTGGTGAAGGATCTGTTGGACAGATATTTAAGGGTAAGATACATATTATGCTTTCTGTAATAATGCTACTGCAGTTGTAATATACTGTGGTATGAATTATAATAAATCTATATATTGAATCTGAAATATTTTTAATGATTGAAATTCTATATTTTATTTAATAAATACTGATTCCACTATTGTAGCAAGATGGGAGCCCAAAGAAAATGACCAGGACAAACATCAAACAGTGGCTATAAAAGTCTACAAAAATACAACCAAGTCTCTTGTTCTATCGGAAAGAACTTACTTAACTACACTGGAGGATCAGAACCTTGTGCGCCTGGTTGGGCTAGTGCTGAACAGTATGAAATCTTCATTTTGCACTATTTCCTCATAAATGTACATATTTGGAATTTTTATTTACCATGCATATTGCTCAAATAATATTGCTTAAAATTTTCCCTTTTAGATGATTCCCCTTGGCTAGTGATGGAATACTTACCTGATGGGGACTTGAGATCGTTTATTATTAACTCCGGAGGAATCAGTGGGGTAACTATTTAGGATTATAGACAAATGCTTAAAATATTTCTTGTTAAACTACTTAATATTATTACTTGCCTAATAATTTATGTATAATTATTATAGCATTCTGATATTTAAAGTATATATAAGTATTAATAAAATTTATTATTATCTTTCAAAAATACTTAGTACGCCATGATGAAAATAGCGTGCGGGATTTCCCGGGGGATGGCATACCTCCATGACAGAAATATAGTTCACGGGGATTTAGCAGCCAGGAACTGTCTTGTGTCAAGTTCTGTATGGGATGTCAAAGTTGGGGATTTCGGCTTTTACAGTGCAAAGAATGAAGATTATTATTACAATTATGATGTTGTAAGCAATAAGGATGTGGTCAGAAACTTATATTGTTAACTATAGTTAATATAGTATCTATAGCATATATTATAGTATGATGTAATATTTTTACTCTTAACAATGTTCTCCAAGATGGCTATAGAGGAACTCTATTAATCCCAGAAAATCCGGAAAAAGCCTATTATTAGCTCATTACTATATGTTTACGTTGTTTCCAGGGGGGATTATCTTGTCCCGTAAGATGGATGTCTCCAGAGAATCTTCCCTATGAGTTTAGTCGCTATGGCAACTTCTTCCGGAAAAAACCTACCAAGTCTCTGGATGGTGATATATGGTCATTTGGTGTTCTGCTATTTGAAATGTGGTCTCGGGGTCAAGTTCCGTTTGGTGAACTGACAAATTATAAGGTGCGACGATTTTGTGTTAATTATTTTGGTTGATTTTGATATAGTTTTTGTATATAGTGTAATCTTACCATCTTATGTCTACTAAATTAAATTATTATTAATTTCTTAATAAGTTTCTATACAGTTATATACATACACAATTACTCCGGATTTCAGGTTTGCAAAGTCCTCCTGGAAGGGGAAAAGCCTGACGACTATTGTTCAGTTAATATGAGAAGGCATGCTTGGGATTTAATGCACAGCTGTTGGCAACTGGAACCGTCATATCGTCCATCCTTTGATTCGATCAGTAGCCATTTCTCAAAACTTGCTGGTTTTCGTGCTGCAGAGGATGACTCAGAGATGACGATTTCCAACGATAAACCTAATCATCGTTCCCGCTATACACAATTCCCTGACATTCCATATTTCACTGGGAGGTATTATGGCGACAACAATATTTATTCTAAATAAATTACCTATATAAATATATATGATATAGATGTTATTACATTCATTCTCATATTCTGTGTGAGTTACAATAAGCTCCAAAACGTGTATGGAAATGCATTGGGAAAGTTAAATGTATATACTAGGCCACTATTCTAATAATCTAATACATTAAAACTGGATGTACGAATGTAATTTACTAATAATAATATACCTAATTTAAGCCATTAACTGCATGTGTGTAGATGTAAAAACATTAACTATACTTATAGTGTAAATGGTCAGTAATTCGAGAAAATAGAAGCTTAATAAAGGCAGACATGAAACTTTCGCCATTGAACTTTTTAGCAGAGGGCGCAATGTGAGGGGAAATCCAACACGTGTACTAAGCGTTGTGATAAGTGTTCATAAACAATTGAAGGGAATCCCAAGGCTAAATTGACAATATTTTAGATTTATCCATTCCTTATATGATTTCATCGCCACTATGTCGGCAATCGGAAATATTAATTCCCTAATACATAATAAATTATTATTGGAGATTCGCTTTTGAATGAGATTTCACTTGTCACTGTCACAATAGTTCCATGATACATAAGATCCAGAATAGGAAATCTGCATCGCCCATGTGCATCGTAAATTTCACAATTCTACGCCACATAGCTTCTCTTCAGTTTAAGTGTGTATGAAAATATGAGATTGTTTGTTGAAAATGCAAAGGTAGATGAAATGCATCTATAATTTGACATTTCGACAGCCTTAACATTATTTCAACCGTGACAGGCTTTTTCATTTAAATCTCGATATTTCCGATGCATCATACTTACGTATATGTACAAATGGCCTTCTGATTGCACAAATAATCACGCAAGCATATATGGATTATGGGCTTTTCCAAAATACCGATTTCCAGATTTTGTTGAAGGTCAAGATAAAGCAGGATGTAGAGATTTTTGGAATTTCACGAGGCATTTACACGATCTTTCAAATGATCTGTCTGGCACGCAACCAGCAATTTACTATTATCAATAAATTATGTCTATATCCGGGAAGCGCGTCTGTAGTTCAAAATTGAAATTGTATTGAGTATTTTAATACAAATTATTCATAATTTGTTAATTCATAAGTATTCATAAATAGGGTTGCGTGTAAATTAAGGGTTATTACTGTATTACTGATAAATTTTAAAACTTCGACATTTAATCTAGTAATTTTTAATATGCCTAATTTTACTAGTTGAGTTGGTATAAAAGGCAGTACTTGAATCCCAAATATTCACTTTACATATGCAGCTTACTCCAAGTACACTGTAAACTCCTGAAATTCATCATGAAGGCTTGTGTTGTTGTAGTTCTCTTGGCAGTAGTGGCCCTTGGGGTAAGTTAAAAAAAATAAATTTTAAACAAAATTTTCTTTTAGTGAAATATTGTGCCTACCATTATTAAATACTTCTTTTTCACCTGTACAGGCTGCTAATCATCATGGCGGTGGCGGACATGGAGGACATGGTGGTCATGGCCATCATCATCATCACCATCATCATCATCAACAGGTGTGCAAAGGTGAACAAGGACAGACTGAAGCATTTAAAGTGCACTTTGGAGCTTGCAAGCAATATTTTGAAGGCCAGAAAGATGCTGACCACAAAACCAAGATGGAAAATTTTGGGGTATAGTTTCATCATTGATTTACTAGATCTTACATAAAATTCAAACATAATGACTACTCAATTTTGAACCCATTTTTCCGTCTTTACTACCTACAGCAAAAAGTAATATAATGACTATTTTAATTCCAGAAATTCATGCTCTGCATGTGGGAACAGGAAGGAATCGTAAGAAATTTTTTTTAAAGTCTTATATCAACATATTTTTCAAAAAATTCAAGCAAAAATTGACCCATAATGCTAAATACCTATGCTGTACACAAATTACTCTTTTTTCCATAGTTCGATGGCCACAACGTCCACAGTGACAAATTCATTGCAAGTACCAAGAGATTGTTCCCCACCCATGGAGAGGAACTCGGAAAACACGTCACGGACAAATGCTTCAAAGCACCAAATAGTAAATATTCTTTGTACATATAATTTTTAAATAGATTCTACATTTCTTGTCCTAGCTTAAAATGTCAAATGCAATTTGGTTTTGACAGCTGAAAACCTTAGCAAAGACAACATTATGACCTTCAAGAGCATCTTCATGTGCGTAATGGGAGCTTGGGGCGAAGTAAGCAATTATTTTTAATTCAATTACTGAGTAATACGAGTAGTAAATTCTATATTGCATGAATTAAATTAAACAGTATTACATTATTTACATTCAAGTCCAACTTAAATAATTTTATGATATTGAAAACAATAGGTCTGCCCAGAAGCCAAGAAAGGTCCTGGCATGGGAGGTCATAAGAAGGTCTGCAACGGTGAAGAAGGAAAGATGGAAGCATTTATGGCTGACGCTGCGGGCTGCAAAGAACATTTCAAGAACAAAGGAGAGGGCAAGCACGGAAAGATGGAGGGTTTTGGGGTATTAAATTAATGAATATATCTATAGTTATTATTGCCAGACAGTTTATTTACAATCAGCAATGCCTTTAACTTTTTAATTCCAACTTTTTCCATGCCTGTATTCCAAATTACAACTAAATCCCATGGTTACTTCTAATATTCCAGAAATTCATGGCCTGCGTCTGGGAGAAACAAGGCATTGTAAGTCTTTGTTGCTTAAAACTCCAATTACTTTTAGCAAGTTGACAGACATTACGATATAGATTGAATATATATTTTTTTAAAATTATATGTAGCTCGAGGGCGATTCCATCAACAAGGAGAAGTTCACTGAAAGCTGCAAGAAACTGTTCCCCATCAATGGACAGAAAATTGGAGAGACAGTTTCTCAGAAATGCTTCAACAATGGTATGCAGATCTAAACCAGCTCATCAATAAATAACATCTTTTAAAATAATAAATAAATTATTTTCAATTATACCTATATAGTCCACGGGCTTAACAAAGACGAGATTTCCACCTTCAAGGATGTCTTCATGTGTGTTCATACCACCATGGGAGAGGTATGAGTATTATTTATTTAATTTACTATTTATTTATCAAATTCACATGCAAGATAAATAACGCAAACTTTAATCCGCAAATATACTATTTGAACACATCAGGTCTGCCCTGAAATGAAGAAAGGTCATCATGGACACCATGGTCACCACGGAAAACATGGTCATCACGGCCATCATGGCAAGGGAAAGCAAGAAAATGATGTTGAATAAACGTTCGGTTGCATCGGTTTCGACCATCGCGATGCGGTTATTCGCGGTGTGGTACGAGGATCACAATGTCAACTATTCTCTTCTATTTTAAGAGCTTTCCTCTTAACGATTGGTTTATCTTCTTACTTATATGGTCTTGTTAATTCTTCTACAATCTCCTCATTTCTATTTTTCTGATCAATAAATTATTTTTTCTGCATCATACATGAAATGTCTCATATACGTTTTGTTCTTTGTCAATATTGGCATGATTTCTCAAAAAAATCGTATTTCCATAAAAATGCATTGTACATATTAATATATGCATAATTTGGGGCTGAAATTGTTGCCTTTTGACTCCGAACTCAGAATGACATTTTTTTTTCGACATCAGCATACAATGTTACTCAAAATTAACTAAACAATGTTTTAGTTTTTAATACGCACTTAGTCTTTCCCGCAAAATGAAAATGTTACTATTAACCTCCTCCCTTTGTAGGGGTGGGGGTGTATGATATAATTTGGGCTTGAAACATTTGCAGGAACGAGGTATGAAGTTTCGCTGAAATAAAAGTTTCACATGCATCCCTTAACGCCCTCCATTAATGATCGCAACGTCAATCAGGACTAAAACAATCGGCACGAAGTCTCAAAGATTTGAGGAGTTAACAAGTTTATCAAAATTGTCAATACACAGTTTAACATTTGTTCAAACCATTCCACCGTTTCTTAATTAAGCTGACATGTCATATGCACAACCATCTTGGGGACGGAGCATTTCCCCGTACAAACTGATTGATAAGGTTTTGATAGGCGAGGGATCCTTTGGTCGAGTTTATAAAGGTAGACAGCAGAAGAAGAAATAAATGTCAATTAATTAAGAAACAAGTTAAAACGTTTTTAAGGTGTTATTATTTAATTTGATGTGTGTTTGATTAAATGCTGTATCTCATATACTTATATCTATAGTTATTTATGATTTTCTGCTATAGCTATAAAGCATATAATTTAAAACATGTGTATTAACATATTTTATTACCAACTTTACAGCTACTTGGATCGCTAGAGACGAGGATGAAATTGAATTCAGGAAGACTGTGGCCATCAAAGTTATGAAAAATGCTACTCGGGAGCAAGTATTTGAGGAAAGAGATAGAATGGCCGACCAGGATCACAAAAATGTTGTTGGTCTTCTTGGAGTGGTTCAGCAAAGTATGCACGACATATTAGTACTATTCAAACCTATTTAATCTAAAAAACAATCATCAAAATATGTAACTACATGATTTGTATTTTTTACTCCTTATTTATATTTAGATCCTCCACAAGTACCGTGGCTTGTGATCGAATATGCAGCGAATGGAGATCTCCTCTCCAACATCCTACAATGGAAACAATCTGGAGGAGCTACAGCGGTGAGTTTCGGGGGATAAGGGGAATAATACGCTTTTTGCTGTACCTATAGCAAATGCATGAGGGTTGTCTTTAATAATATTAACGAATCGATTATTGCAGATTAATGTAAGATTTTATGTAGTGGGATGTTATTGTGTAATAATATATGTCCCAAAACAATAAATTTACTAAAGACCATTTTTTGCAAGACAGGATACAATGCTACGAATCTCCTGGAACATCGCCTGTGGTATGGAATATTTGCATGACAACGGAATCATCCATGGTGACCTGGCCGCTAGAAACGTTCTCCTGAATTCGGATAACGTGGCCAAAGTGGGCGATTTTGGTTATTATGACCGTCAGAACGCTGACAGTTATCACAATTATGTTGACGTGAGTATATAGATGTTCGAATAGTGTAGGAGGGTTTGGGGAAGGACATAAATTGTAATTCAGATAATGATATGAGACAATTTTGCAGAAAGGAATGCCATGTCCAATTAGATGGATGCCGCCCGAAAATCTTCCATACAAGTTGAATTCTCGGGGAAAGTTAATTTCCAGCAAACCGAAAATAACTTTGTCAGGAGATGTTTGGGCCTTTGGTGTAATAATGTTTGAGTTGTGGTCAAGAGGAAAACGCCCTTTTGAAGATTCCGAAAATTATCAGGCAAGATTTAGCATATTTATATTCTGAGGGGTAATACCTGATGTAGTGTTTTTAAAGCTTACGTTGTTTTTATAGGTTTGCTCACTACTGCTGAATGGGGGTAAACCTACTCATTATTTTCGAGTCTTCATGAGAAGCCACGTTAGGAACCTCATGCATAACTGTTGGCAGTTTGACAGTAATCACCGTCCGTCGTTTTATAAAATAGTTGCAAATTTTGAGGCCAACTGTGACTTTGACTTAAGTGATGATTCCGACGATGACTATGAAGACGACGAGGAGTATGAAGACGACGAGGAGTATTCTGATATTTACAGTTTTGATACTTTTATGTATAAGTACACCTATATTTAAGCAATCCAAATGCATTTTGGTTATTAATGAAGAGATAAATAAATTTTTTGTTCTAAAAATTATTAAATTAAAAAAAGATTATTGCGTATGTATTAGTAGCTAACTGTTTAGGACGTAAGTTTTCACTTGTATATATTCAGAATGGTGCGTCTTTGAGGGAATATTTCCAATAACAAAATACATTGTTTGTTATATGAATTAATAATAAATTATAGTTGAAGATGAAAATAAAATCATTTTCATTACACCTCCAATGTTTGACCAATTTACTGCATCGCCAACTTAGCTGATGCATGTAAATGTAAAACCGATTAACTATATCGTGTAAACGGTCAGTAATTGGATCTAAATACGGAAAGTTAATAAAGGAAATCATGTAGTATCTCTCCCTATTGTACTTTTTAGCTATGGGTGCAATCGCCATCGTGCAATGTTTGCGAACTCCACCACGAGAACTAAACGTTGTAATAAATGTTCCCTAACAATAGAAAGAAATTTGTTATAAACGGACTAGACTAAATTAACAGATTGATCCATTTCTGAATCCCAAGGCCGGCAATTAGAAATATTATTAATCATAATGATTTTAATATTGCATGAAATTTCACTTCTTTTAAAGCTCCATGATACATGTAATACAACAGATAACATAAAACGAAATATGCAACGCATCGTAATTCCCAAGCCGATTGAAAAGAACCGTGCCGCATAATATTATCATATGTTTTAGTATCAAAATGTAATTTCTAGTTGAAAATAAAAAGACCCACGAAATGCATCTCTATAATTTGACAACTAGTATGACATGGCATAATTCCGATGTGGGTCGGCTTTTCCATATCTCAATTCCGATATTTCCGACGAATCATCTAACAACTTTCTATAGTTGCCAAAATAATCGCATGCATATATACTTTTTTAAGTTATTATCGCAATAATAATTCCGATTTTTGCAAAGGTCAAGATAATAGCAGTATTTAGAGATCTTTACAATTTTGTGTCATATGCAATTGTATCATTAATTATATTTCAACTGCGCGATTTCTCCGGCATGCAAAACTGCAACATATATATCCGGTCCAGTGTGTCATTAACTAGAAATTGAATAAAAATGTCCGTAGTTAACAATTGAAAGTTGAAAGTGTAATGAGCAATAATGCAAATGATTAATATTCATAAATGATGTGGCGTGAAAACTAAATTGTGAGATATTATTGCGACTAATTGTAAAACGTAGATATTTAAATCGTTTTAATTTTTAATGTGACAAATTTCTCTAGTGCATTTGGTATAAAAGCAAGGTGCTTAATCAGAAAGCTTCACTTCTCATTTCCAGCTTCCAGAAAGTACACCGTATAGGTCCCAGAAAAATTCAACATGAAGGTTTTTGTTGTTGTAGTTCTCTTGGCCATAGTGGCTCTTGTGGTAAGTTAAAAATTTTATATTCCTTCCACTAAAAATATTTATATGTTGAAGTGGTTGAAATTTTCAACTTTAATTTCTAATTTGAACCTGACAGGCGGCTGGTGAAGGAAAGGGTATGCAGCAGGTTTGCAACGGTGAACCAGGAAAGTTCGACGCAGAGGATAAGAAACTCTTTGAGGATTGCAAACATGTTTTCCAGAATATGGGAGAGGGCAAGAAAGGGAAGATGGAGGCTGCTGGAGTATGTTGCCAATTATTATTGCCAGGCAGGCTATCTATTAAATGCCTAAGAATTTGATTTTATAATTTCGATATTATAGTTGGCAATCTACCATGAACATAATTTCAACTTTATAATTCAGATTTAACATTTCCGTGCGTAATTCAAACTTACAGTATATTATTAAATCAAATTGTGAATTTTCATATTCCAGAAATTAACGATCTGCGTCTGGGATAAACAAGGCATTGTAAGTCTTTCCTGTTTAAAACTTTAATTTATAGCTTATACATATAACTAAAAGATCTATATTAGGAAAGATTAATTACATATTTTCTATTAAATGTAGATCGAAGGCGATTCAATCAACAAGGTGAAGTTCACTGCCAGCTGCAAAAAACTGTTCAAGGACAATGGGGAGAAACTTGGAAACACCATTTCTGAGAAATGCTTCGGCAATGGTTTGTGAATCTGCATAAAAGTAAACTGGCTCATCAATAAAGAACGTATTCTTAATATATTAAATTATTTTTCATTTTGCGTATAGTCCATGGCCTTAAAAAAGATGATCTTTCCACCTTCAAGGATCTCTTCATTTGTGTTTTCAAGACTTGGTCCATGGTATGGGAATATATTATTATTTTATTTTATTATCAGTTGTACTTCTGCTTTTGCAACAAAAACTAATCATACAATATGTTACCTAAAACACTACACAGGTCTGCCCTGATTCTATGAAAGGTATGAAACAAAACGCTGAGGAATAAATGTTCGATTCAGTTACACTGGTTTCGACCATCGCGATGCGTTAATTCGGTCTACGAGGATCACAATAATGTCGATTATTCATTTCAATTATGAAGTTTCTTCTTAGCGATTGGTTTATTATCTTCTTAAGCTTACCTCAAATCTTAATGCGTGCATTTTCCTGAACAATAAATAAATTATTTTCCCTTTCATCATTTACATTAACTGTCTTATATGTTTTGTTTTTGGATAACATCAGCGTATAAAATCTATAAAGCATATGCAGCGAATTTTAATGATATTTAGACACTTGTTTACTTTCTAAATTATTAGAATAAAAAAAATAAACAATCGGATTATATTTACTTAATCACATCGTAATAAATTCATCATAAACCACTCATACTTTCACTGTACTAACATGGTAGAGGGCGCGAATGTTACACTACCAAAATTTCTTACATATTATGCTTATAAATATATTTCAGTAGATTCACAATCATTCGTAAGTCGTAACTTCGTAAGTATTACATACGATGAATGAAATAATAAATTATTAATTATCTTACTTTTTAATATTACAATGACTTTAAAATTTCACGTTGTTGTTATAAGTATGTGTTTATTACTGCTACTGAATAGGGGTTTTTAATTTTTACTCACTATTTTCAAGTCCGAATGAGAAGCCGGGGAAAGCAGTGACTTTGATTTGATATTCTGAATTTCGACTGAAACTATTAATTTTATGTTGTGGTTCCGTTCAAGGGATAAAAAATTTTTAATGCAATTGAGTTTTAGCAACAGCAGGCATAGACGATATGTAGATATCGACATGAAATATTATTTATGTACATATATCTTAGCATTTGGTAATTTGTAAATTTAGAACGGTTTTATTACGAACTTTACACCAGCTATATAGAGTAGAGAGTAGAGAAGAATGATGGTACGAATGCTGAAGAATACAGTTTTGGTACTTGTAGGCGGCTTAAGCAATGTGAAGTATTTGGATTTTCAAAATTCTTATTATTACTGGAATTTGCTGTTCGAAAAATCATTTCCGTTGATGGCGTTGATGTAATTTGCCTCTTCTGGCGACTTTCTGAATTGAACTGCTTAGGACAATGGGGTGTACAATGATTTCACCCAATATGTGAAACCTTCACCACCTGGGCTGAACTACATTTAAGTATATAATTATTTATTCCCACTGGTTCATCGAGTAAATTTATAATGTTTAACCATTTGGTAAACTGCCTCTTACAGTGCAATTACAAGTTACAACATAACTGTCATTTTTTATATCTCAACAATAAATCAATGTGCCCAATAATAACAAAACAATGCTGGTGTTGCTATATACAATAAATACAATACAAGTACGACATATTCACCTCGTGTTCATTCTTCCTAAATTCTCTTACCCTTAATATTATTTGACGAATTTACTGCATCACTAATAACTTACTTGAATGTACATAAATGTAAAACCGATTAACCTAATGTGTAAACGGTTAGTAATTGGATCTAATATACAAACTTAATAACGGATGACATGAAGTATCTCTCCACATTGTACTTTTTTTAGCATTAGTTGCAGTATAGTGCAACGTGGGCGAAACCCCACCAGCTGGACTAAACATTGGCATAAATTCTCGTTAACAAAGAAGGAATAAATGCTCCTTAACAATAGAAGGAAAATCCCAGCAAAGGCAAAATTAACAATTTTTAGGTTGATCCCATCCTTTCTGAATCCCAAGGTCGGCAATTGGAAATATTATTAATCATAATTATTATTTTAATATTGGATGGATTTTCCCTTCTTTTAAAGCTCCATGACGTCCATGATGCATGTAGGCTCCATAAAACGAAATCTGCATCGTATCGTTCAATTCGTAAGTCTAGTGAAAAGAACCATATACCGCAAAACCGCAATAATAATATTATCATGTTTTAGTATCAAAATGTGAGCTTTTTAGTTGAAAATAAAAAGGTCGATGAAATTCATGCGTTTAATTTGACAGCTTTGACACCGCCCCATTCCGATGCGAACCGGCATTGTCATATCTCCATCCCGATATTTCCGATGCATCATACCATATACACAACCTTCTATGAGGTTGCGAAAATAATCGCAAGCATAATATATATATATCTATACTTATGTATACTGTTTAAATTATTATCACAATATTCACAATAATCCGATTTCCAATTTTTTGCAAAGGTCAAGATAATGGCAGGATGTAGAGATCTTTCAAATTTCCCATCTGCCATACACCCGAAATATCTTTCATTAATCTCTCTGGCACGCAACCCGCAGTTTCCTATTAACGCCTATATCCGGTCCAGTGTGTCCGTAGTTAAAAATTGAAAGTTTAATGAACAATAATGCAAATTATTACAATCATAAATGATGTTTCGTGATAACTAAATTGTGTTATATTACTGACTAATTTTAAAACGTAGCAATTTAATCTAGTTTTAATTTTGCATGTGGATAATTTTACTAGCGCATTTGGTATAAAAGCAAGTTGTTTCATCAGAATTCTTCACTTCTCATTTACAGCTTTCTCCAAGTACGCTGAACATATATAGTTCCCTGAAATATTCATCATGAAGGCTTGTGTTGCTGTAATTCTCTTGGCCGTAGTGGCCCTTGGGGTAAGTTAACAAATTTATAATTTACTTCCAGGAAATATATTCTTGCTGAAGCGTTGTTTAATAAAAATAATGTACTTAAATTGAACTTGAAAGGCGGCTTGCGGGAAAGGAAAGGGCGGTCATAAGAAGGTCTGCAACGGCGAGGAAGGAAATATGGGCGCATTTATGACCGACGCTGAGGGATGCAAAGAACATTTCCAAAATAAAGGAGAGGGCAAGCAAGGAAAGATGCAGGCATTTGGGGTATTGTCTTAATGAATATACATATAGTTATTACTGCCTGACAGGCTATTCAAATGTTTAATTACAAACTTACACTTAAATCCCATTTGTGAATTTTAATTCCAGAAATTCATGGTTTGCATGTGGGACAAACAAGGCATTGTAAGTCTTTTTTGTTTAAAACTCCAATATTACTTTTAGCAAGTAGACAGACATTACGATAGATTGAATATATATTTTTTAAAATTATATGTAGATCGAGGGCGATTCAATCAACAAGGAGAAGTTCACTGTAAGCTGCAAGAATCTGTTCCCCAACAATGGACAGAACCTTGCAGACACAATTTCTAAGAAATGCTTCAACGACGGTATGTGGTCCTATACAGATACAAGCAAACCAGCTCATTAATAAATAAAATATAATGTAAATTAAATTCTTAAATATTATTGTCCATTTCACAAATAATATAGTCCATGGCCTTAACAAAGATGATCTTACCACCTTCAAAGAACTCTTCATTTGTGTTTTCAAGACTTGGGGAGAGGTATAGGAATTTTTTTAAAATAATAAATTGGCTTGCAATACAATCTAAATCATAATATTCTACTTAAAACACTACACAGGTCTGCCCTGACGCCAAAGGCCGAAAACAAAACGCTGATGAGGAATAAACTTTCGTTAAATTACATCGGTGTCGATTTCGATCATCACGATGCAGTTATTCGGTGTACGAGGATCACAATGTCGATTATTCTTTTCAATTATTAGCTTTTTTCTTAATGATTGGTTCATCTTATTAATTTAGCTCAAATCTCATTGTATGCATATTCCTGAACACAATAAATTATTTTTCCTTTCATCACACATTAAACGTTTTATATGTACTGTTTTTATCAACTGCATAATCTAACATAACGTCATCTATAGTTCTATTGTATAAATTCTATACAACACCTGCAGCAACCTAAAATGCTATTTAGTTACTTATGTATTTTCTAATATTAGGATCAGAGTTGGCAGTTTCAATCTGCCCGCCCGGCATGCCCAAATGTGCCTGCCCAATATGCCCTGGCATATTGGGCAGATTAAAATCAGGGCATTTTTGGGCATATAGGGCACTTAGGGCAGGTCGGGCATATTACAAATTACAACATATGGGCAGGCATTTTATTAAAAAATAGTAAATTTTTTCACTTTTTTGGTGTTTTTTGTAAAAATTTATAAATTATAACATGTTTTTCAAGTTTGGAACTGTGCTTAACAAGCCGAAGTTAAGTATTTTGTGGTTGCATTGGCGTTAGAATGAAACTCGTTTATTTGTATATACTCTATTAATATGCAGGTTTGCTTGTTTAAACTTCGTTCACGTGTCCTAAGCCATAAAATGTCTGCCAGACTCTCAGAAATGCGGAACATATTAAAATTCGGGCATCTGGATTTTCCCAAATGACAATGTTCTATGGCATGGGCTATTCAAGGCATATTTCACTACGGCGTTAATAATTCTCTATGTAGAATATTTCTACCACAATATTTGTTAACGTTTTTATGTTGAGTCATCAGTAAGGGTTCAATTCGATTTTTCTCTTTTATAGTATATTAAGCACATGATTTGTAGATGTATATAATTCAAATCTGTACAACGACATTTTGAATATTTCTGTCTGACCACGGCCGTGGTCAGACAGTGGTGCACGGGTGGAGACGTCATTTTATAATAAATTTTTAACATTAGCCTTTTTGTATCAATATATTTAGGGCTTGTTTAATTTTCATGTCTCCTGCAACAAAGTCGAACAATTTTAATAAATTTTTTCCCGTGATCACAACGAATTTTTCCAAGCCGTAAACATTATTGCGAAACACTTTGCGTATATATGTATGTCCAGATTAACTGGGAAAATTAGCTCCAAAGATTTCTTTTCTTACGCCACAGTTCCAGAAAGCACAAGCGCTAAGATAATGAGCAAAAAATGAGATTTTTAAAAAATTATTTGGGCATATGCCTAAAGTGCCTGCCCAATATGCCGGGCATATTAGTCGTTGGGCATTTTGGGCATGCCCACGGGCACATTTTCGAGGGCAGGCAGATATCGCAGGGCATTTCAAAATTGCCAACTCTGATTAGGATTTACAAAATTCAATAATCTGATTGTAGTTAACCCCACTCTCCCTCTATTAACATGGTAGAGGGCGCGAATATTAAACCACCCAATATCAGGAGTAAATATATTTGGTAACCAACCATATACTTGCAAGATAGAGTCATGGAGTATGTCCAAGCTAGATAGAAATTCGAATCAACACCAAGCAGAACAACCAGTGGTATCCGAATATCCGATCCGAAATTACCCGTGTTGATGTTGAGTCAGTTGAGTGTTCCTACTGTACTTGTCGTGCCATTTTATATACTTAAATTTTAGCGCTGGGAATTTTTAGCCGCTGCGCGTGGATCTGCGTTTCGCTCAAGTTAATGTAAAAACAACTGAAGCAGTAGACTGATTTGATTTATAGAAGTACCATTGATTGGTACTAGTTTAATACCAAACAAACAATAAAAACATTAAGTACATAAATATCCATGACAGTATTTTCAGGAGTCCTTAACTCAAAGAACAATGACATAACTTCATTTTTTTATTTCTTGAGCTTTCTACGGCGTCGAAATCATTAATCAGGGTTTCAGTTTCTGAGGCCAAGGTTCCCACTTGAATGGAAGACTGTAAATAATTATCATTGTACTTACAAATCCGTATTTTCATACATTTTCACTATATGAGAAAATACCAAAACTAACTAACAATGCTTAACAGCTTCCGGTTCGCTCCCTCAGATGGCAATGGTAGATAAATGGTAGTTTGGACGTCAATAGGTAAATGGTCATAAAGTTTTCGAGCCAGCTGATGAAACCTTGGCCTGGAGATGGGATTCGTGTTCCAGCATGTCAGCATGATCACATACCTATAAATTAAAAATATATTTCAGCTCAACTCTTGAACGCTGCATGTTTTTGTAATCATTACGAATTTTAAGTCCACAGTGGTAAAACTCACAATTTTGAGCTCGCAAAGATCGGTTTTGGGAAGTCAAATTTTATGGAAGTTTTTAGTAATTCCTCAGAATGTGAATTTTCAATCCTTTTGAACATGTTCCAGATAAGAACTCCATAAGCCCAGATATTAGCGTTCTCTGCTAATGACGACTGTTCCACTGATGCCCTTCTCTCAATTTCTGGTGCCAAATAATATGCACCACTTGACTTTCCCCGCCGATTTGAAAATACACTGCCCGATATTTTAATCTTGCGGAAATTTTGTGGATTTTCTCTAAATACATAAATGCTATCCAGGGTTAGATTTTCGACCACTATCTGCAAAATGAAATCACTTAATACAACGGAGTATATCAACCCATTGTAAGGGTTCCAGCAAAACCGATCATAATCAATTCAAAATAATACATAAGCATTCTCAATTAAAGGTAACCTGCTACAATAGTACTTAAATGAATTCTTGCCTTTTTCGAAACCAAATATTGCATGGCACATGCAATTTGACACGCCCAGAGAGTTAAATCCGACGTTTTAAATGTAGTTTTGCACCATTCATCGTCCGACTGCCGCAGCTCCACATACGATCTATTTAAATTAAGTTAATTTGTAATTAAAATCTCAAATCGCTAAAAGTAACTAATCCAAGAACAAACTCCCTCCAATATAAAAAAAACAATACAATATTCCCACTCACCGATTCAATCGGGGAGGTTGTGGACATTTTGGGAACGGTAATCGATCTGGAGGAATGTAATCCGAGAGTTCATTCACGAAATTACTTCTCCAATCGTCTAAAAATTTCTTCAAGCTTGTTTCGCAATGTTCCAGTACTCCAATGATTCCTTCAAATTCAAAATGATCATTAAATTATTAATTTTACAAACTTATCTCCATACACCGACTCCTAAGTAGTACTACTCTTTAATGATCAATAAATTCCTAAACTTCCTACTATATACCTACTACCTTTAGAAATATTCCTGGTAATCACTCCGACCAGATTAACCATGTACGGGTGTTTCCCAATGGCAGCCAATATTTCCAATTCATTCAGAAACTCCTTCGCGCTTTCCGAATCCGATGATCGTTTAATCACCACAGGGATGGAGATTCCATGGGGATCATGATACTGTCCATTAAAAACGTTCCCGAAGTTCCCCGTGTCCATCAGATGCTCTATTTTCATCAAAAATTCATATATAATTACTTGTTTATTTCAAATTCATTTTATTTACATATAATATCTTATAATTACAAAAATATTCCCACATCTCACGCAAATTTCCTTTAATAAATTTCATTTCTTCATGTTCAAATTTACCAAATTTATTTAAATCAAGAACAATATTTCAATTTTTTATTTATTTTTATTGAAATTACCAATAGTAATGTCTTGCGGGGGAATTTCACAAATTTCTCGAAGGACATTGACCGAAGAAACGATTGCTGATACATCAAAGTTGTTCGCCCGATCGTGGGAAGGAAGCTCCTGATGCCTTTTTACAAAGCAATTCATGGCTTCAGAAAAATAATAATAAAAAAAATAATTACTAAAATTAGAATATTATAATAATATACCAATATTTAAAACAACTATGAATTTAAAAGATTATTTTATTATATATTATATTATTTTAAATAGGCAATTATTTTTTAAAAATATTAAAAGATTCTTCAACAAGCTTAAAAGACTGCAATCTGCAATTTTTTAATACAGAATGTACATATACATGAGAAATCGTTAACGCGAGAAAAAAAGTCGTCAGAATAGTTCTTGGAAAAACATTACAGCTTCCCAGAAGCATTTAAGACGTTCCTCAGAATCCAAGTGACGTTGTTGTTGTTGACGCTTTTATTTAAATTGTTTATTAGTTATTATCATTCGCAAAGTATTGAAACATACCAATTTTTGTATGGATGGCATAACAATTGGTACTTTGGGTGCCTTCCATGCACTTTCGCTTTCGCGTTGCAACTTGCAGCGCGGCAAATGTAAACAATGCATTTTGAATGCACAAAGAACTCTCCATGCTCTTTGAAATCCTTGCTTGTGCGTGGGAAATTTAAATTTGAATTTTCTGGAAATTCTGGATCGCGGCCGGCCGGAAAGTTGAAAGGAAACTTGGAAATTTATACAAGTTTTGTCAGCAGAAAAATTGGACAAATTTTTTGGTTATTTTTTTTTATTAGAAACAAATAATACAGAAAATAATAATATCACTGTATTTTGTAATAAATAATAAAAATGACGGACGGAGGCGGCGCTGGTACCCTTGAAATTTTGCACAATGCCTTGGAAGCTGTCAAAATCCTTCGGTGTAATGTCGGAGGATTTTTTGAGACAGTGGCTGGAGGAATCAAATCTGATTCATCGACCTCCAGTGAAGATCGCGAGAAATTATTTCGTATTGAGCTTCAGGGATGTATGCAAAAGATTTTTGAGAATTTGAGGTAAAATAAATGCGTTCATTTCCATTAAGATAAGATAATTTTGTAAAACTTAATATAAGTATTATAATTATTAATCTTTGGGTATTGTTGACATTGTATATGTATCAGAATTGATGTTTGTTATTTTTTATTTTTCATTATTAATTTTGCTAATTGACAATGTTTAATGTTTGCATTTAGAGATGTGGATTCCCAAGTGGCATCACTGCAACCACCGATCGGGTCATCATTTAACTTGGGTAATACAATGTTCATCAATCAGGAAGTGAGTCAGGATAGGATACCGTTGTATTCTGAGCTAGTGGCTAGCTATAAATGGATGGAGAAGGTGATTATTGATTACAATATCATATTGTCAATATGTAGATATGTATTTTTACAAATTTTTGTAAAAAGTGTGTGATTGGCAAGTAAATGAAATGCTGAAATGCTTTATTCTACAAAATTTGCAGGTACATGAATATTCTGGTATAGCGGGTCCCATCTTAGCCCAGAATTCCCTCAAACGAACTTACTTCAGCGCTAGTTTTAATCAAAAGAGAAGGAGAAACATTGCAAACAGTTACGTGGTTCAGACTGGCGCTGTGGATACTGCAATTGAGGCTATTAGTAGTTCGTACAAGGATATGAGTATTAAAATTACTCGGCCACTTGGGTCTAACGCCGTTCTTTGTGTAATTTGAAACGATTTTCAGAATTTATCCTCATTTTTATGCTACCATCATTATTTTCTATAATATTTGTGTAATACCAGTAGATAATCAATTCAAGCAATAATTAATCAAACTTTAATCAATTTAATAACTATTTCAGATTACATTGGGAAGGACACTGATGGCCGTCGTAATTTTGAAAGGATGGCTGATAGAGTGGGTTGTTGTCAGAGCGATCAATGAGGACATGGTAAAGGAGGATGGAACTCTGGAACTTTGGGCAGAATCTAGATATAAAGTATTTCAGAAAGTCACTGACAACGCCAATGCTGCAATGCTGCATTTTTGCGCACCAACTCATCCTGAATTGTCTGTCCGATCATTTATGGTAATGCCACATAATTAATTAGTTTATAAAGTAATGTAATCATTTTAACGGTTATAACGTTTATAAAGCCATCAGCAGATTCGAGAAAAATTTCATGTTGTAATTTGTAATAATTGTTTATTATTATTTCAATAATGATGATCAAATGATTATAATATGTAAACTCACAGACATGGCTCCACTCCTTCATCACCCTGTTCACACAACCCTGTAAGAAGTGTGGATTACATTTGTCAAACAACATGCCACCTACTTGGAGGGATTTGCGGAGTTTAGAACCTTTTCATGAGGAGTGCAAGCCATGAAGCTATAACAATTTACCTAATTTATCATTTGGGAATGTTATTGTTTTTTTTACTTCCTAATGTATGTATTTTTAGTATTTACCTAGAACTAGATACAAAAGTGCTGGTATCATTGTGAACAGCTATCATTTATAAGTATATAAATGTAATACCGGAAAATGAATTTCTAGATTTTAAGAATTTAAACTGTATGTATGAGATCGGCTAATTAAAATGTGTGTTGTATTTTCCAAGTACACTGTCGAGGATAATTTCTTCTAGCGTTTACCTTTGAACTTGAACTTTGATTAAAATTACTGACAAACAGCTTATTGGAAACAAAACTATTGATCCAAAGTTTTTGCTAATCGTATAACATAAGTTGGCATCTTATCTTAAGTATTGCTTGGCTGTAATTAGATTCGATAATTATATCTTGTTATTAACATCCCAATTACTCCCTTCTTATTAACGCCCGCAAAAATCACAACAGTCTTATCATTATGTGCAACTCTTTTAAATTTATCTGACACGACATTTAACAACAGTTGTTCAATTCTATTAGAATATGCGAGCATCATTATTAAGCGTACATATTGGGAAAATAACAAATAAGAGATACTATGAAGTGACATACTTTCATGATTACGCAACGTATCTACTTATATCAACTTCCTACTTTTATATCAAGGTTGTGTATGTCTTTTGTATGCCATTGGAATTTATTGGAGGAATTGAAACGTTTGTGACTGTGCGGCTATACTCCAAACGTTTTCATACGACCCAGAAAAAAGTTGACCAAGTTTCACTTTTTCCCTATGAGGAAAGCTCCACACGCATTCCAATAATGCAATAAACGCACTCTCTTCCTTCGTTAGCGCAAAGTCAGTCAACAATAATATTCGTGAATTAAGCAGATTCGCCAAGAAGGAATCTTTTTAAAGATGTGTAGATGTGTGATTGGCAAATTTATCAATGTAAAATGTAGTATGCAATAAGTTACACCGTCAGTGTAACTGTTTCATTTACTCTCGTGTGTAAATGTGGTTTACTTCGCATTTCGCATCCGTTATCCTTGTTCTTTGTCTTTCGCCTATTCCTCCTGCAGCCTTTGCATGTGTAATAATAATTATTCCAGTTACTAATTAATTAATTGTTACAGCTTACAAAGCTCCCTTTGACATTTTAATTTAAGTGACATGTCATACGCACAACCATCCTGGAGACGGAACATTTCTCCGTATAAGCTCATTGATAAGATTTTAATCGGGGAGGGATGCTTTGGCCGTGTTTATAAAGGTAAAGAAAAGGGAAAAAACAATAGTAATAATTACAATTAAAATTAACAATACTTTGTTTGGTGTTGTTGTGTAGCAAACTTTTCTTTTATTAAATACTGTATTTCCCACTTTTAATATAATCTTAAAGTACACGTTATAAAGATATTCTTAATGTTCTATTGCCAATTTTACAGCTACTTGGATCGCTAGAGACGAGGATGATAATGAATTCAGGAAAACTGTGGCCATCAAAGTTATGAAAAATGCTTCACGGGAACAAGTATTTGGGGAGAGGGACAGAATGTCGATACCGGAACACAAGAATGTTGTGAGTCTTCTTGGAGTGGTTCAGCAAAGTATGGAGACATGATATTATTCGTTTTGCGATTAATTAATGTATCGACTATTACTGTAACAACCTTGATCTGTTATTTAAATAATCATTTACCTTCATAAATACAATATATATATAAAACTTTATAGGTCCTCCGGATGTCCCCTGGCTGGTGATGGAATATGCAGAGAATGGAAATCTACTCTCCAACATTCTCCGGTGGAAAAAATCTGGAGGCATTTCAGCAGTGAGTTTCGGGAATAACTTTGAGCTGTCCTGTGTTATCTTTTTATCAATGTCATCATTTTCTTACTATTTTCATCATTTTCTTATCATTTTATGCCATGTGGGATGTTAATCTGTGCATGTTCCAGAACAATATTTTTCATAAAAATTTTTTGCAAAACAGTATACTATGCTACGAATCTCGTGGAACATCGCCATGGGTATGGAATATTTGCACGACAACAGAATCACTCATGGTGACCTAGCGGCAAGAAATGTCCTCCTGAATCGGAATAACGTGGCCAAAGTGGGCGATTTGGGTTATTATGACTGTCAGAACGCTGACAATTATGAAAATTATATTGGCGTAAGTGCACTTTCCTTTCATTTGTTTGGACAGTGTAAAATGTAAATTGTGTGAAATGTAAACATAACAAGAATATAAAATACAATTTCAGAGTGAAATGCCGTGCCCGGTTCGATGGATGCCTCCGGAAAATCTTCCACGCATGTTAAATTCTCGGGGTAACTTGATTCCCAGAACAGCTAAAATGTCTCGTTCAGGAGATGTTTGGGCTTTTGGTGTGACTATGTTCGAGTTGTGGTCAAGAGGAAAACTTCCTTTTGAAGGTTACGACCATAACGAGGTAAGTTTTCGCTTTTAAGTATTGCAATTTATCATGGGCAAAACCATTTTTGTGTGTAGAAGGATACCTGATTTAAGTGATTTGAAATTGATTTGTTTTCATAGGTCTATACTCTGCTGCTCAATAGGAAGTTACCTACTCACACTTTTCGGATCATGATGAAAAGAGAAGCTAAAGATCTCATGCACAGCTGTTGGCAGTTCGACAGCAGTCAACGTCCGTCGTTTCAGGAAATTGTACAGAATTTTGAGAGCAACTATGGCTTCGATTCAAATGATGAATCTGATGATAGCGAAGATAGCTATGAAAATAACGACCAAGTTTATGATAACGGCGATTTCTTTGAATGGCGATTTGGTGAGTACGACGATAGAGATGATGATGAAAATTACCTTTATTAATATCCTGTTTCAGTTGACAGTGAAACAAAAAAGTTGTTAATTCTGTTAAATGCAACCATACATATATACAATAAGTACATATAGATATTTAGCGTATTTAGTATTTCTACATTTATGACCAACAACGACTTTACTTAAATTAGAATACCTATAGACTATAGACCTTAATTCGTAGGAATGTTTTAATGTTTGACTCTACGTCACCTATCTTTAAGACACCTGTGGAAGTATTTGCATTTTAAAATTTTGATTAATTATGAGTACTGAAACGATAATAAAATTTTGTGTTCAAAAAAATTCCTATTGTTTTATTATTTTCATAATTATATGTAAGTATATGGCATATGGGTATTTATTTTGTAAAAATTTTGAATTTTGTATCTATTTTGTATTTATTTTGAATTTTGTATTTATTTTGTATTTATTTTGAATTTTGTATTTATTTTGAATTTTGTATTTATTTTGAATTTTGTATTTATTTTGTATTTATTTTGTATTTATTTTGTATTTATTTTGTATTTATTTTGTATTTATTTTGTATTT
>JAQGAK010001215.1:0-37714 GCA_034696945.1 Lipothrix lubbocki | reverse complement strand
TGTATTTTGAGTTTTTCAAAATGTATTTTGTATTTTGTAATTTGTATTTTGAGAAAAAGTATTTTGAACAGCTCTGCCATCTATAAACAAAATATATACGTACAGTATAGTGAAACAGAGTAGTCTAACAACATTTTTCCATAGCTTGCTTAATTGCGTTCAACATTCTTTAAGTTCTATCCAAGCAACTATACACTATTATTTTCGTTATGAAATTGTAAGCCAAGAATTATAATATCTACACTGACATGTATCATACATGAAACTTGATGACATTATAGAGGACAATACACTCTCTTATTTAAACGTCAGGAAAATAAGAGAAATGAGAATAGAAAACAAAGACGGGGTTAAACCCTATCGAAACGAGATGGTGTGCTTAAATGTGTATGTTCCGAAATGACGTATAAACCCACAATAAAGTCACTAGATCATCTTATTATATTAACAAAACAAAAATAATCACGTTTTCCTTGTTTTACGCACCTTGCTCTCCATCCACAACGCAAATTCAACACCCGAAACATATAAAAATGATACTATTCACTCACCTTTGCATTGCTCTTGCTCACTTGCCGTGGATATTGAAAGCAAGGTCGACATTAACAAAACAAGAATACCTATCCTTTGTTCATCAGTAATAGTCATTGCAATGTAATAGTAACGCCACGATTTTTTTACCTTACCACCTACGTACATACTTTCTATCTGAATCAAACCACGTGTAAGCATAGATAAATGTATAACAGCAAACATGCCAAGTTAATTGCCTATACAATTCACTCCTAAAGGTCATTTAGATTGTAGTATGTACGTCCAAGTCCAAACAGAATGCATCATTTGCATTGTCTTACGTCCATGCCACAACTTCGGGTGGCGAAGGCGACAAATCAACTACATAAAATAATGTTCTTTAGGTTTTGCTATTATAATACCTAACACCGATCTGCGCCCGGAACAAATGAAATATGCTATACCATACCTAAACTAACTTCGGCGTCATGGTAGTAAATTCCATCCTACCTGGAGAAATACAACTTCGATAAATGAGTTATACCGGTAGAAAACATGAAATGGTTAATTTCGTACGTCAAAGTAAGACTTGAAATGCATTTATGTATGTCTACTAAAACGTCATTTTTACCCTTCAAATAATTCAATTACATAGCACTAAAATTAATTTAAAATAATTTTCATTTTCTTTAAATTTTGGCCACCAGAAAACAGAAAAGTTGATATTCCTACAGGTAAAACATTTATTAAGTATAGCGTCTCGCCAAATAGCTGCGAGGTGCAATTTTTTAACTGTTAATAGCTTCTTAATACAACAAAAATACTCGGAGATGACTTGTCATCACCTATACTAATTGCATTTATTTTATAGCTCTACATTCTAAAATGAAATTATAATTGATCCAACAATCAAATTTGAAACCAACATTAATCAGCCATTTGAAATGGACGTACAAAAGAAAATGAACCTTGCATCCCTTATCTCCAGGAACGATATAACCTGAAGAACATAGAAGTAATAGGAGTAGATACTGATAGGAGTAAGAGGAACCTCAACGACATTTTTTGAAGAATTCAGGAAGAGTTTTTGTATTGACAAGAATAATGCTGAAATAGTGATATCTGTTTTAAGAGATACAAATATTATAGCTCATAATCATCTATATGGTTAGTGAACTTATTGAATTATCCAATTTAAATTTTATAACATTAGTAAATTCCGTACTGTGTCGTAAGGCAAATACCATAATGGTACCAGTGAAATAGAGTTTGTACACAAACGTTTACTGAGTCGTTATAGAAGTCGTCCAGTAAGAAGCAGTGTTAATAAATTGTCCTTCTCTCTCTAATGTTGACTTCCGGTACGTTGTCTACGACCAGTCTCTCAACTAATAATATACTAGTGGCTTGTCACTAATTAATTTATTTTTACACTTCTCAAAACGTTGGGCACACCAATTGTCCCTACGTGCTAAACTGGACAACTATGTACATATGTAGTATTGGTTTATGGACACAAATTGTGTTACATGAAATTACTTTTAAAAAAGGAACAACCCATTTGGTACTCATTACTGTTCATACCTCGTTATACTACCTAAAGAGAATGCGTATGAATTTATACCAAGAAAGAATTTTTTAGGTTTTTATAACAGTTTCCCGATATGTTGCGTTCAGGAACCAAATGAACTACACTACGAAAAAATCAATCTCAGTAAAATTAATTTCAAACATAAACCTAATTTGCTTGAATAGACCAATAATGGTACGTACCGGTATGCTTGATGCTTTGAAAAATTCTAGCAACGCTTCCAGAGATCCTAGTGTCGAAGCTTGTACATATACTCCTCTTTCCTGAAGCCTTATCGAACTCAGAGCTGATTTCAAATCTTTTGCAACTTCTTCCTTACAAACTTCAATTTCATCAGGTTGATAAGCAACGACAGTGTTTAGTCCAGCTATAGCCTTTTCTAAATCTTTGCCGGTGATCTTTACTCCAATAGCTCCTTTGATCTCTTTGTATTCAATGTAAGTATTCTAAAGTGTAGGACAAATAGATGTAGATTAAAACATCAGTCACATATGGTAATCAAGTCTGTTCGAGCTATGAATATTATGCTTTAGAAAATATAATTTACTTTGACCCGAAGCTCCTTCATCGGCTGAGGTGTTAGCAGCGATCGAATTTGGGTAACTATGGGGCCCTCGGTCCCGGCTAAAATTAAAGTTTCACCCTCCCGTAAAGTTCCATTTATTAATATCACATCGATTGTTGTTCCCAACCCTGAAATCGCCTTGACTTCTAGTACCGTCGCCTATTCAACAACAACAATTCGTTAACCCAGGAAAATGTAATTTTTCAAATGTATGGTTCCATAATTATTATAAAACAGTACCTGCAGCTCTTCAGAATACATTAAGCGCTTAGCTAACATATTCTGACAAGACTCGACAATAAGCGCCATCAAGTTACCCATACCATCACCAGTTAGAGCACTTGTAGGAATTAAAGAAATGTAGGTTTTGATATCTGGATTCTGATCAAACATTGCGGCATTCAATCCCTGCAAATCAATGGAGTCGCTTTTAAAAATCGTAATAAAAATTTAACAATTAAACCACTTAATAACAATCGGGAAACATGTGCAAACCTGTTCCGAAAACTGAAGAATCACTTCCTGGTATCTCTTTTCAAACTCCGATAGGGTATTTTTCGGCTGATTCCTTAAAACATCCCTGACGTCTTTACGACTGTTTGTGGTCTGCCAGCCATACAATCTGCAAAAATTAGTCAGTTATGCAAATGTACTTCCTTCGATGCTTCTTCATTATTGGCATTTAAGTTATCGTCAAATTACCGGTCGATTTTATTTAACGCAACCACAAAAGGAGTTTTCTTGGACTTGAGCAAATTAATTGATTCTAAAGTTTGAGGTTCTAATCCATGCATTATATCGACAACCAAAATAGCAATATCACATAGGGATGATCCACGTGAACGCAAGTTGCTGAAAGATTCGTGACCAGGAGTATCGATAATTAGCAGTCCAGGTATTTTCAATTCGAGGTCCGCGAACTAACCAAAATATAAATAATAATTAATTGGTAGAGGATCATCGTAAAAGCTTCGTTATTTCATACGACATTCAACAAAGTATATGTTTAAGTAAACCCGACAATTGCATTCTTATTAGATAGTCTACTTATTCTTCCACAACTCTGATGTCTAATAACAAAATAAATGAAAATGGTTTTATACTGAAAATATATATTAACACTTACTCCTTTTACTAATTTAGAAGCTTCCTTAATAGCATCGATAGGCACATTGGTAGCGCCGATTTGCTGTGTAATTCCGCCGACTTCATTATCCTGAACGTGAGTACGACGAAGTTTGTCTAAAATTTTGGTCTTCCCGGTGTCTACATGACCTAGAACGCAGACAACTGGAGCTCGTAAATTTTTAAGACTTCTATTCTTCTCATTCTCCTCCCGTCTCTTTTGGATTCTGATATAAGCGTTCTCCTTTTTCCTTTCCAAATCTGTTTTCTTCCCATCACCGCCACCACTATCTTCGCTATCCTCATCAGAATCTGAATCATCCTCTGAATTCTCCGAGTCGTTGTCGGTATCTTCGGCTTCGGCTCCATTAAGCTGCTCAGGTTGTTTTGCATTGCCAGATTTAGTAGGATCGTCCTGACTACCAGATTTACTAGCTTCATCCTCCTCACTCGATTCCTCGTCCCAAGCATCCTTGACACGATCTTCAACAGGGGGAGGACCTTCAGCTGTTGTACCTTGTTCGGAATCTCCTTCAGTTTTGTCAGTTGTCACTTCCTCCGTGCTCTGTTGGGATTGAACTTGGTTTTTCTTCGGTCGAATTCGAGTGCCGGGCCGAGCTTTCTTTTCTCCTCCAGTCTCTGGGACTTCAATTCCTTGAGCTTTAAGAGATTCCAACCAGGCCTGCCTCCGGAGTCGTTCCTGTTTCTGTTTCTCAGTTTCATATTTACCTTCAGCCTTTAATTGTTTGATCCTTTCCTTCTCCCGCAGCTTCTTCTTCTCCTTCTTCTCTTTCTCCAGTCGGAGTTTCTCTAGCCTCGCATTTTCCGACTCCTCGAGAAGTCTTATTTTTTCTTCCTCCTCCTTTTCTAGTCTTTCTTGCTCCTCTCGAGCTTGTCGGATAGCCTCCTGTTTGGCAGCGATAAGTTTCTTACTTGGTCCTTTCCTAGCGGGTTCCTTTGGTTCTTCTACTTTGGCAGCCGGCTTTTTCTTCTTCTTCTTCTTGCTCTTGTCGCCCTCCTTTTCTACGGAAGGGTCGTCGCCGGCTTCAGTGGGATCAACTGCTTCGTTCTCCATTTCCCTAACGTAATTTCTGCGAATATGTCAGGTTAATCCCGATAAGGTTAAAAGACAAAAATCCAAGTAAATAGTATAATAGTAGTACACTCGCTCAAATATTAAATACCGTATGTGAACTACCTGCACAAACCGTATGTGAACTAATTGTAAGGAATATTACAGACACTTGTGGTGATCCGTGCTGGTTCGACTATAAGTATATAGTAAAATCCCAATATATAGTTCCCAAAAGTTACTTTCCAGTTTGTCTACGACACACAACACACACACACAAATATAATAGAAAGTATCTCTATATATCTGTGAACTATTCCGTAATCTGTAACAACACCGCTCAAATATTGCAGCAGCATGCACCTTTCACTTCAAATAATGTAGTAATAGTATAAAAGTGTTCTCCTAATTCACCTCTTGTTGTTTAACAACTCATAATATATATTATAATAGTATACATTTAAACTACTACTACTGATCATGTTCCTTGGATTCAATCAATAAGCTAAAAACTTCACATTATAGCCCCAACAGCTGTACAACAACTTTTGGAAGCTCCTATAATAAAGACAAATAGCTGTATACCTGTATGATCGACCTTTATATTATAGTATACAGTACCTGTTAGGATTTTGGTATTGGTTTTGAAGGAGCACTACTACTCTTGAGGTGATCTGATTATAGTGCTGATGGTGATCAAATGGTTTATTATATACTTATATATATAAGTATATTTTGGATATTATTCACCTCAAATATCCCTCATCTCCAGTGAACATCAGGCCTTAAATGTATATATTATATAAATATGGTACCTAATATACAAAAAGTTCCTGTCGTTCCAATCTTTAACAGTGCCTCGAAGCGGCTTAAATGATGTACAAGCACCGTATTCTCATTCCGTAACCACACAAATCCCTTCCTGATCAACCAGCACATACTACGAAGTCTTTCAAAACTTTGGTGGGAACAATTTGAATTTATACTCTATGGTGTTCTGATGATCTGCTCTAATTTCTATGAGTCGATCTTTCAACAATAAAATTGGAATGCAATAATGATGAGGAGGGATAATAGCTGTGTAGCATTATTGTTGCCTCAACTATTATTGCTTGCCAATTGCAACGTTCCAAGTTGCGTTGCGATAAACAATGGAATTAAAGTGGAATTTAAAATTTAAATGCCAGAGCGTCAAACCGTAAGGTTTTTAAAGAAGGTCTTTCCCCAATTAGGTAATCAAAACAAAACAAGTTCCGAAAGCAAGTCACTGTAGTAGTGCTCTGATGTTGAATTTTAGGTATATCAAGGTAACTTGTACACTTTTATAGTGCCGTAAAATTATGAGAAAGTCCAGAGATACGTTCTGATAGCTGTGGTTGTATATGATGGTGGACACGGAACGTTCATATGAGCAGAAACGTTTTGATCAGAGCGTCATTCATAGAAGACCAGGAAAACGTTTTTCCCAAAAGCATACCGTCACGTAAGTAGTTGTAAGGTATACTTTTAGAGATAGCGGTTTTTGTGTAAAAGGGTTATATAAAGATATGATATGAAGAGTATATTCCGGAGAAATGTTCATATTCAGGACAACTGACACAACGTAGAAGAATTTGTTGTTGGCTGATGACAGTGTTATATCAATGAATTCATTTTTATTTTGTAGATATTTATTTCGAAATGATCAGTATGTACAGGTATACAGAAATAAACTTTTTATGGCGATTACACACAGGAAGCGGGTTCAATGTAGGAAGGTATTTTGGTGGAAGCGTATCATCATGTTATACCTATACCTTTTTAGACAATGAATTACTAGGGTTTCCCTGGAAATAATAACCTCTGAGGTTGTTAGTAGCAAAACGTTCTAATAGCCTTAATTGATACACCCTTTACTTTCCCTAACGCTAAACATATATAAATACATATATAAAAAGGCAATAATATTTACTTCCGTTACATGCTCCTGCAGTCAGCCCAGTTGGTCAATTCTACTGTTATGATGTTATCTTTACCAAATAAAATAGAAACGTTGTGGTGAATAGTGGACGTAGGCAATGTATTAGAAGTATTGTAAATATATGAAGGATTTAATAAATTTAATGTGTAAATACCAGATTTATGAGAATTGTCATCGACTGATTTGACAAATATTTAGCCGTAAATGTGGTAAAGATCAAGGAGAAAAAAGAATGATATTTGTTTTAATGGTAATTTATTTGTTAACGAAATTATTTTGAGGATTGATTCTGTTTTGAGAGTTCAGTTGGGTGTGAAAGTCTGTACTTCACGGTATTGCCCGCATATAAAGACGATGACTGTAACTTGGTAAAAGTATGTAATCAAATATCCGCACCAGCAGCTCTTATCAGAAGTATTCCCAGCATAATCATCGCTCTTGAAATCCCGACAAGCACGGCTACAGCACCAATACTGTACGGTATGTGGCATAAGGAGTCAAATTTATCCCAAGAACTGTATCCCATAGCGTAGACGATACTAATAATTATGAATCCAGTTATAAAATGTCCAAAGTCCATAATGAGTCTCCATAGAACTCCATTCTGGGAAAATCCGGATCGGCATTGTTGCAGAAGAAAGTATATATTCAGTCCTACTAAGAGAATAGTCGGTATCACCCATGGGTAACGAAATTCCATCAAGGCAACCAAATACCACAATGTACTGACAAAGACTGTCATCCACACTAAACATCTTGCCTCTCCGTCAATCGCTATTTTGACATCCTCGTTCAAGTAATAACCCATTGTTATGTAGTATCTGGAGAGTGCTGGTTGTTATTGTTACTGGTAATAACTGGAGCTTTAAATGGATGATGTTGAACGAAATGGGTATATTCAGATGAACAGCTTCGGCAGGGGTGGATGGGGGATATGGGGATTGGATGAGGAGAATTTCTCCAATAACGATGGTAATGCTTTCGTTTAGCAGTTATTAAAGGTCAATTAAAAAAAATGCTTTCCAACCCTGAGCGAGTGACTGGAAATATTTTTTGAGACAGGTATCCCTGCTAGTTTTTCAAACTTTACCCAATAAACTAAATAAATGTTCCTTAACTCTACATTGATTCTCTCGACGAACCTGATGAAGGACAGTTGTCCGAAACGTTGTTCTTATGAAAAAAAATTGCCAAAAACTAATTAATCGAGTGAATTAAAAACTTTTCTACTGCTTTATATTCACTCTACATTGACTAACTCGCAGTAGCAAAAAATGAAAAAATAGCCAAGTCGATTTCAAAAATTATAATTTGCTAGTTTTTATTTACTTGCAGAATGTCTACAAGAGGTCAATATTAGTTACACTACGTTAACAACTTTCAAAAGCACCCAAAAACACATGACGACGAATCGGAAGAGAGCAATCATGGCTAGGATATAGGATATTGAATATGGTATCATTTCAAGTGAAGCTGCGTGAGCCGGAATAGGCAATGATACCACGGCGAATAAGAAAAATGTTAAGAGAAAGGCAAAGATGACACTTGCCAATTCCGTTGCAATTCGAAGTCCGAGGCCTTTTAATGTGAAACCTTGTGGATATTGGTTATAAATGGTAAATATATTTAAACCCGTAAGGAGCAGCACGGGGGTTATCCACACAAAGGTCTCAACGCTTGCAAAGAGTAAAGTCTGCCACCAAATTGTAACCAGCACTGTCACTAATCCAATCGCTATAAGTTCCAGCTGGATTGCTGAAGCTGAACCGATGTCATTGTCTGTGTACCTTGCCATTGCTTCTTCTTTTCTTTTAAAGAAGCTGCAATATCGAATAGCACAATATTATACTAATACATAACATAACACATAACTACATTTAAGTTCAATAATAATTAACGACAGTGTACCGTACCTTGTCGACGTCAGCTGTTAATTTTATATTATTTTAATTTTGTTATATAGTACTGTGTCGTGTCGTGAAGCAAATACCATAATGGTATCAGTGAAATAAAATTTCTCTCTCGCTAGATTTTAGAGAGATTAATGCAAAACCTCAGTTCTACTTAACGACAAGGGCCGCAAAAGAATATGTATAGATTTTCTTGGATTTCTTGCTTTAAGGTTAGATGTTAGATATCCTAATACGTGCATATTCTATTTCGTTCTCACTCAGTGGCAGTGGTCAATATTGTCAAAGTCAAAAGACTAAGACATACCGGGTATGTTAATTAAAGTTATTTCGTAGCAGAATCGCGAAGTGATAAAAACGATTACAGGATATGCCATATTAGTAACTCTTCAAGACTTCCAACGGAAGTCACGAATATTCGCAAATAAGTTTTCTCTTTTAAACAAACGTTTTCTAAAATTGGTTCAAAATAGCATGTAATGGTTCCTCTGGCACCAATGACTATTTCAAATACATCAAGATGCTTTAGAATTTTATTATGAAGTTCCAGTAGATAAGAAATACAGGATCCGTTAATTGCTCGAACAATGTTGATGAGGTTTAGTAGTTTGAGAAATGATGAAAAATCCCTAATTAATTTACACGTGGGGCAAACACCATAATTGTATCAGTGAAATAAAATATCTTTCTCTATATAACAAACGGTAAAGTTTTTATTGGAGTAATTAAGGCAACGACAACATGGAAATCATGACTAGCACGGTACTTTAAATGATTCTTTTGTGAGAAAAATCGACAATTTTGAGCCTGATTAAGGGACTAATACAACATTGCTCTTGATTACAATAACAAATTATTCAAAAGTTACTTCCTTATGAATACAATTTATACTAATTATTTTTAACTTTGCATCACGTTATTTGTAATAAATACACTATAAATGTTGTAAAACGAGCTATTATTTTTTTTGATTGATATCAAATAGATCTAATATTTCGTCTGCAGCATAACCTGGGGAAATATTTCCTTCACGAACATTTTCAAGTAAAGAATGTGTTAAATCTTTAAGTCTAGAATCATGGAGCAGACAGCGTTCAAGACCTTCTTGTACATGAGTCCACATCCATACAGTTCTTTGATCTCCTCTTTTTGTAAGGAAATCATCTTTGGTTGCGCTGCGAAACTTATTTACTTCTGTCCAGAACCTTTCTAAGCCTGTTTTCTCTCTTGAAGATATTGGTAGCACCTAACAAATAGAGGGGAAATTTTTCAACAGTTATTTCCATTGTTTTACATATCACCCCTAGGGTTACAATACTACAAGATGTTTACAAAACGTAAATTACATGCCAGAAAGCACATTGTTTAAGGTGAAATATTTAGCAGCAAGGAGAAAGTTTCCATATTACTTCTTTAAATTTTATCCCAATATAACAAAATCTCAAAATATACCTTAGTTTTCCATTTTGGATTAGACGGTCTCATGAACTTAATAGCAGCAGTGTACTCATATTGCGTTCTCTGGGCTGCCGGTAGTAAATCGCCATCAGCCTTCGTTACAACTAGTAAATCTGCTTTCTCCACTATACCACGTTTTACACCTTGAAGTTCGTCCCCTCCTCCAGGTGGAAGCAGAACAACAAATATGTCCACCATATTAGCGACGGCATACTCCGATTGTCCTACACCTAGAACATTCATTCATAAAGTTAAACTCACATTATATAAGCACACAAAATTATCATTTGACGTTATGACAACGACCATTTAAGGTGTGCATTAAGCTATAGAGTGTAATACATTATATGATATATGGAACATGTATTTTATACTACTAAACATATCTCACCCACAGTTTCAACCAAAATCATATCGTAGTTAGCAAATTCACACAAAACTATAGATTCATTCGTAGATCTAGTGACACCGCCCAAGAAACCACGGGAGGGGGAAGGTCGTATATATGCGTTGGGATCACGAGTTAATTCTGGCATTCGAGTCTTATCCCCAAGTATGGAACCACCGGTTGAAGAGGAAGATGGGTCCACTGCAAGTACGGCAACTCGATGACCAATTGAAGTTAAGAATTTACCAAATGTTTCTATAAAGGTAGACTTTCCAGCTCCGGGAGGTCCCGAAATTCCTGTGAAAGTAAAAGAAAAACATGAGAACAAAAGATTTTTATTCCGTTTTAAATAAAATTAATAATTACCACATTACAACATTTTTCAGCGACAAGCATGATAATTTTTTTAAATGCGCAACCACACGAAAAAACATTTTAAAACACGTGCTTTCATTTTTTGAAAAAGTTCAGTACCTAATATTATGTACCTATTCTGTAACTAGTAGGAATCTTTGATTCCAACATAATTTGGTTTAATAACTCGTTGGCTAGTTTCTTTTTACGTATGTGTTCGGTTTCTACCAATGTAATGGCACTTGCTAAGCTAGCTCGTCTTCCTTCACGAAGTCCCTTTAACATCGTCATAACTTCATCGGTGAAAGTGTCATGTTTGGTTTGCCAATATTTTCTTTGGGTTGTAATAAGATCACATTTCCTTGTTAGATTTGTCCATCGATGGTATTTTGTAAGAGTCCCAAAGTGCCGTACCTGGAAATAGAATTACAACAATAAAATATTATTGCGTAATATTATTGTAATAACAATTTGTAATTCTTTAATAATTTAACTAGTTCTTTAATATTTTAAAAATAGTTTGCAAATACAATTTAAACTTCATAAACCAATGTAGTAAAATAATAAAAAATGTATGTGTATATGAGTTATAAATAAAAACAATAAAATATACTACAAAACTACCTTTAATATAGGCATTATGTTTATTCTTATTTTTGCATTTGACGTGTGTAAAATAAATTCCAGCCCTGTCTGGCCTTTAAAAGTGAACTATGTCTATATATCACAACAGCTGACTTGAGAAAAAACACTTGAAAAAGCTGACCTTTACAAAATAAAAGTGTAAAGTGGTGTCTATACGCAATGTAAAATGCGAATTATGCGTGAAGTGAAAATAGTTGTATCGGTAGGAGAAATACTGCCAAGATTTTTGAATTCTGAGAGTGAGGCGACGTTGATTGGATGTTGAGGATGATTACGTAAAGGCAAAACTGGAGCAGTGAATGAAATGAGATGAAGATGCCGCATCCTGATCATTTACGTGCGAACACATAGGATGGAGGCTGTAAAAGAACGCTTGGGAAAGACTTTAAAAGCATCAAAGCAAAGATCCAAAAGAGAATATTTCATGTATCTATCTGCAGGGATGGAGGTAATGGTAATGGTAGTCTGACTCTTATGTCCCTTTATGAAGGCAACACTCTATATAGTAAATCTTGTGCTCGTAGTAGTTTACATGCATCCCCTTTCTTTATTTTCACTGGGTGCACTGTGTACTCTCTAAGCAGGCAAGCAGGCAGCAGTGAAGTCAAGCCAGTTAGGTAGGCATTGCGTAGACAGACCATGTTTTTACTCAAGCAGCTTTGACTTGGTGTGTGTTGAGTTGAATAACAAACTGGTGGTACATATACGCACGCACACACACTTTGCGTACGTAGGTTTATAGTTAGATGAAGTGTGTAGTGTGCGTGTATGTGTGTCTACTTTTATGCATAAATACATAGTTGTTGCAGTTGCTTTTAGGTTGCTTCAGTACAATGGAGTATATATATAGAGCATCCCAGATGAAATGCGTTCCGAGGGGGTAGGATGCGTAGCCCCCCGAAGCTGAGATTCAACTGACGCACTTCGTGCAGTGTTTCAATGTTTACGATTTGGTGTTGAAAATAAACTCTAAATTTCTTGAAAATCTGTTCTTTCTTTCATTATCAAACTGTAGTTCGGGAATAGTTGACACTTGTAAGGTGTTATTAATACTCTCATTATCAAAATTATCGTGAGTGCGTAAAAATTGGAAAATAGTATTTACAAAATAATTTGCAATCCTGCGGCGCATGTTGTAGGCCAAGGAAAGCAAGATGGTCGAGAAGTTGGTTTGGGCAATCGTCTCTTGATTCAGTTTCGCTCCCTTTCCTTTTTGACCGAATCTGACCTGACACCTCCGACTGAGTTACACCAATAATAGTCCTTACAAAGAGCTTTAAAATTTTCGTTGCATCTGAATTAGTGTCATCACTGTCGGGGCAATAGCCCCGTTGTAACCTGCCAAAAGAATACCAAGTGCACAGTGCAAATTGTCCGGAACCGAACCTATGGTATCATGTGGGTGCGGTTTGACCCTGTCAAATGAACTCGTTGTTTCAACCCCGTATACATCAACATGACCATTCTTGAAGAGGTCAACGAGCTTATCATAACATGTCGTATTTGTGGACTGCATCCACTGACTATGGGTCACTCCAGTGTGAAATTGGTAGAGGCGGATGGCCGTGGTTTCCGATGGACTGTCCTCACCGATAAACCAAAATGATTTAAGTTTACAATTAATTATTTACAAGAAAAAAATGACTGATTGACTGTTCAAGTCACGAAATCCAATGTGTTCATTACCTCATAAGTACGTATATAAATAATATATGTGTAGCTATACATGAAAGTTGCGGTCAAATCGAGTGAAAGTATTACAGCTGAAAAGAATCGCTCCGAGTAAATCCAGAGTTTGATGTCGTTGTGAACTGGACTGAAAATGTGAGAATCTAAACAAAGCTGTTGATTTGGCTCACTAAAAGACTTGAAAAGAAGTAACCGATGTGTTCATTTGCAGTTCAAAATACTTCAATCTAGTATACATACATATTAAGGAATACAAATAAATAGATCCCGCAATTTTTACGCTCCTCGATTTTTGCGGAAACAAGGAGAAAACCCATTTTATATATTTTAGAATAGGAGAAATTTATCTCACAGCGTCACGTTTGTAGTCGTGATTTATACATTAAATAATAATTAATAATAGTAACAACAAATCTTCACTGATAAATCTAATAAACAATAATACAATACAACTTGTAATATTCAAGTAACAAGCATTAGCAACAAGCGTAAAAGAATATTCTCTGAGCTAGCCAATAAGTTTTAATAATAAAAAATTATTATTATTCAACTTCGTACTGATTTACTTATATATAATTATATTGTAAAAATATATAAAACTATAAGAAAAGTAATTTGTAAAACTATAACCTGGACGAATGTTGCGCGAAGCCAGTGAATCTTCTGTTGAAAACGAAGAAAGGTGAGTCAACATTTTTATTATTATAATTATTGTAATTTATCAGTCTTTTACTACTATTTTATTATTATTGGGAATTTGCATGCGGTCATATTATTTTCATAATGACAGTCTTGGTTGCAAGCTCAAGGGAGATATGATATGACATTTAGGTGGTGAAGCAATCTTGATGAGCTGGAAAGTTTGTATTATTATTGGTGCATGGTGTTTTAAAAGGCATCATGATATCAGTAAAATTCCTCGTTATGTAAAAAATATATGACACTACAAACTGTCGCTTGGTGTTTGTTTCATGAAATCATCGTTCGATGAACCCATAAGACTCAACAGAATTATCCCTTATTATGCTCTACTGTCGGGTGCAATATGCAACAGTGGCTGGTTTAACCGAACTCATATTTTAAAAGTGTTGCTTTTATTGTCTCAGTGACACAAGCATGTAGGTACTTTATTGAAACAGCTACGTAAGTTTAAACAAACAACGGACAGTGTTTCAGAGATAAAACTATGCTTAAGTCAGGATCATCTTTTAGTAGCTTGAAATAGTTTGCTCAACAAAAGTGAACTCATATAAAATACAGATAAAATTCCGATACGTATTCTATTTTAAAGGAACAACGATCAACAGAATATTCCGTATAAGATATGAAGTCCATAGTCAGTTATATTTCACTACAACAGCTATTACGAATACCTCCTTCAAAGTATTACAAACACTGGAATTACCATAAAATTTAATTCCATCTGTAATCTGACATTTTTATGTTCAAAACAATGTCTACGTGCAGCTCAGCTGTATCCATGTTTTCATCGGTAATAATCGTTATGGTGTGAAAAAGCAAGCGTTATTTCTATTGTCCTGTTACGAACTTGTATCACTATTATACGGCATGGTTTCTGTTTGTATGGAAGCCGAGTATAATGAATTCACAGCAAATTACCCTTACATTTAATGCTAAAATTCTATGTAAAGACAACTGTTATGAGTATTATACCTGATAATTATTGTTGGGAAGCTTATTGTTAGACGAACATATTTACGATACGTTGTTATCAGTCTGGCATCTAAGTTAAAAAAGACATGTAATTAGCTATGATTGCAATTTAAAAAGAAAATGTCATAAACGTCACGAATTGGCGCTGAAAATACATGGGATCAAATTTTCCATGTGCACGAGAAAGTAGAAGGTAGATTTCTGAATGCAGTATTATTGAGCTCCTGACCAAGAAAAATCAATCATTACATTGCTTATCTACAGAAAAGTGGAGAGGATGCATCATGTGAAAAGCTCCAGTTGAGCATTTTGTTTGATTCAAATAAGATGTGGCAAGATTGTATATCTTGGATGCAGTACAATACAGATACAGATAAACACACACATGGAGACGGAGAGTAAAATCGAACGAAATTTTTACCATGGTAGTGCATTGACATTAGGGAGTGCATGCGCTACATTATCTTCCGTCCATGTATGTACATACATATGTGCGTGTAAATACAAAAGCTCTCGGTCTTTGGGTGCAATAAAAGTAGTGGTGGGAAAGGAATAGATCTTTCTTTGTGTTTCATTTTCTTTGAAGATGGAGGGAGCGGATGATACGAAGGATGACTATAAGGATGTTGAGCCTGAAATGGAAGGTAGAGGAATAGGGATACTTACAGAAAAAAAAATCTAGCTAAACCATCACATATGTACAGTTGCATCGTGGTTGGTTTATTCTTCTCTCTCTCTCTGGATGCAGTTTACGATGGCTACCTATACAGTACTTAAGAAGTTCCTCTCTCTCCTATTCACCACACAAATAGTGCGTATACGTATAGAGTAGGGAGAGCAGGAGAGAAGAGTGAATCAGAAAATCTCCGAAAGAGGAAAAAAATGGTATGGAGGACAGTGCGTTTAAATATGTGCATGTTACATGATACATGCTCTTGAAAATTTGGGATTTTCCTATCCTCTAAATCTCTGCCCTGGCATTTTCACTTTGTGCCCGTCTGTTTTCTTTTTCCTTCGAGTCCTGCATGATCCTCCCACCACCTCCGTTTGAGATCCTATTTGATATGTACTACTTTAATTACATAGGGCTGCATCTTCAAATGTTCGTATATAATGTTTTCAAACGATCTTCCCGACTCAGTGTCTCTCTCTGTTCTTTCTTGGCATGTATTCTATACAAAGTTATTAGTATGCCCGCTTAAGATTCTTTTTAAACGCACAATGCGTACTTATTATATATGCGTTCTGTGCATATTGAGACATTTGAGATACATAAGAGGAAATGTGTGTGACTGTGCGTAGAACGTTTTTTGGGGGTACTCACGTCCATACCATATTGGAACATATACATTTAAATAGGTATTCCGCCTTCTTTCCCATCAAAGACATTAAATTTTAGGCCATACAACATCCATTCGTCTCATTAGATTTCTTTTTTGTGTACAACGCATCTCCATAAATATATATACATGGATGCTTACTCCTTGTATAGCTAAAGTACATCCAATGTAACATGTCCTGTGTAACTGTATTTTAACATTTTCCCTCTGTTTCCATCTTCACGTGTACTTTGACACTGTATTCTTCGTAACTCAACAAATACCTATGTACATTAACAGTTTCCCAAGAAGTATCAAGTTGTATGTTTTCCATGGATGACAAATAACGCTTCTTGGAATCTTTATCATTATTAGATTAAATCTCACCCAATAAAAGTAAATATCAATTTAAAACGATGTCGGGCCAATTCATACTCAATTAGATGCAACTTGAATTAAACCAACAACAATCACTGTATAGACAGTATTGCATTTGCACTGTGAGGCGTTTCACATGATATGAAGTTGCTCCGTATGACATGACATGTACGCATGTATAACAGAACAATATGGGATACTGCAGGATTTAACTATGGGCTGTAACTGTACCGCATGTAAAAACAAGTTGATTGCCCATTGGAGCTCCCAGCAGTGTTTTTTATTATTCTTGAATTGTGCGTAGCTTACAGTGTTAATACGTGCAGTATTAAGTTCTATGAAATATTTATGCAATGTAATTGCTTTTAGCTAAACTAACAAAATGAATACAAGAATTTTTATTATACTGCATTACTGCATAGGAGTATTATTCGATCATTTTGACGAAGGAATATTTTATTTGCCATCAGTCATTATGTTATTTACTGGCCATGGTCTGTAGGTTATTTGCTTGATGATATCAATAAAAAAGTTTTGATTTAACTATATAGAAAAAAAATTCTTTTGCGCTTGAGAGTCCTACATAATATGAAATGAAAAACATACGTCTTTAATACCTAAAATGCAAAATATTTTTTGCTGAACATGTTTTCAAAGTTAAAGTTGAAACAATGGAAGAATCATTATACCATCTATAAATTAAAATGAGGGAACAAGGCCATGGTAAGTAATGTATTTCATTGCCAGATAAAAGTGAAGGCAACCAAGAATCATGAGAATTTTTAGGCGAGTTTTTTTCTGTTGCGTAACTCTCACTGACTGACAGGTTGCAATTGCTACCACAGTTATTATGTATGTACTTGTAATAGTACAGATGGTATCTCCCGTAAGTATATGAAAAAATACGCACACTGTGGTTAAATACATTGCATTACGCGTCATGCGTATATCTACATATATTTGAATGCGTGTGTACATTACACCTTCAATTAAAAAGATACTTAGTCGTGAATGCATGCTACTTACTCAACTGACATATGGCATATGTAAACTTGATGATGAGAGACAACAGTTATGTTATAAATGTGTATAAACTTCGTCAATGGGGATCGTCAATGAACAATACGGAATCTGCCATGTAGGTATGTACGTTCGACTCTCAAATCAGGATTTGCCATGAACATTCAAGTCTCATATAGTGCTTTAGCGTACTCATTATTAAATTATTTATTGTTGAGCGTAATGATATGCGTGCATCTGTCTTTCTGTAAAAGTCTTTTATTGTTGTGAACGTGAGCAAGGATACATATACAAAGGTATTTCATCTGTGAGTATAATATAATAATTGATAAAGGCTAACACTATTTACCTTCATTTTTGCTGCTGGAAGAGGATACTTGATTCCGTAAAAGTACATGAAAAGGGCTTGCACCTTTAATATATTTTTCCATATTATTGCAAAATTTTCCTCCAACGTAACATGTATGTAGCCCCAGGTGATTTTCGTGTTCTAATTTCTTTCACGTATCATATAAATACGATTTGGCAAAGCACTGTCACTTGTACCAACAACAATATACGTCAAGGGAAAACACTATAAAGTATATAGTATAATATACTACTGTCTTTATTCGTTCATTCATTAAGCTCTTGTACACCAACACTTCATATTTTAATGTTATTTATACGTACTCCACCTTACATCCAATGGAAATATTGACTAACTTGAGGCCATATTAGACTTTTAACAATTTAGCATTAAAATATTATAATACTAAAATTTCCATTATTTTCTAAATTACACGTTTGGTAGAAAAATAATCGAATTATTAATCATTGACAGTCAGTGTTAGTATAGGATGGATGGAGTATAAATATGATGAACTCATTTATGATTTATCCAAGCCCTAAATCCATTGGATTTTCATTGCTGTTACATGCATTGCGCGTATCTTTGTTATTCACAAATATAACATAAGGCAATAATAAATCACAATGGTATTGCATGTTTTATTTATCACTAAATTAAAACTATTATTGCCACAGAGAACACATAAGGGCTGGCAACAACAATGGGCTTAGGCATTCCAGGCAAATATACCTTAGCTTATATAGTTGGTCGGAGTCACATCGAAGAATAAAAAAAATGTTTTTAATATACGTTAGCAGTATAAGTGGTCCTGAGTAAAAACAGTCTGAAAACAACAACCATGTTTACAACAACACTACAAAAACACGACTATAATAGATGGTCCTATTGATTTAAAACCATTTATGCATATCGTTACGCTCATCGCCACGGGCTTTTCAACAGTGGCAGTCATATTATTTAATGTTATTTAAATTAAAACTTTGAGGTAGGCATATATAATGTATGTGGGGGAATAATATTTTAGATTTTTGTAAACTGCTACTGCCCGGCAGGGAGCAATACAAAAAATTACATGACCCTTATGCTTATTTATATTTGCTCTTTCCAAGCTTGTACATCTGTTGTTGTGTCAAATTAATTTAAAATTATACAAGAAATTGAGAACATGACATAAAAAAAACTTGTGCACCCTCTTAGATACTCGAGGTGTTAAATTTTTTGTATATAGGTATATCTTTTCTCATGGAACATTTGAACTTGCATTTTAGCAAATTAAACGTGTGTCCCACCCCATGAATTTCGTATGCATGTATCACAGGTAAAGATCTCAGGTCGGGAAAGGGAGGAAAGAAAGAATTAGTTAGGGAAATAAAGTGTTATCGGGTTCCGTAGAATTTCAATTGCAGATGCTTTTTGCTTAATCCCTGCATACATTATATAAGCATTCCCGAAAATCTTTGCTTCTGACAATGAGTGTCACTAAAAAAACTGAAAAGTGTCCCACAATCTGGGACCTTTTTTACCCTGAAATCTATTTTTTTACCTTATAGCATCTTTAAATTGTAAGAATAATAGGGCAGTAAACATTATCGTACTTCTGTAAAATCAAAATCGTCTTGTCTTTGTTGTTCACTTTGTCACATTGTCGCAATCAAGCAAAGACGTAGAACGGTTAGTTGATAAAAGACAACATGGTGAGAAATGCAAGCTGGTAGATGGCAGCTGCTCCCCAGAAGTAAACTAGACTGAAGCTTCACCCTTCATTTTATTAGACGTGGGCGATTGCAAGCTGGAATTTCACCAGCTATCTGTCGTTTTTCTGGGGATTATGATTAGTTTTGATATATTGGGAATGGGGAGTTGTGAATCAAGTTACATTTTGAATCCTAAAATACACCACAGATATATCAAATTATAAATAAAATAAATTAAATCATACATACATACGCATAGATGTACACATACAGAATTTCTTTGAATTTCCTGATGTACAAAAAATTCTTTTATATTTAAATTCTTATATTTTATACATATTTATCGTATGTTATTATTATTAGGATTATCTTCTACGAACATATGGTTGGATGAGAATTACTTTTCTTCTGCCAAACCATCAGTTGTCCGTTTGCAAAACAAAGATTGTAGAATTATTATAACAACTCTTTAAGTATAAGTAAGCTTTTGAAATGTAATGATTTTACGACAACTTACAAGATTATTGTGCCTTGACGCTAATAATTCGATCCAAGAAGGTTTATAGTATAGTTGTCATCACAATTGCTTCCGGTCGTTTAATATTATCATTCGGCGCCACTGATGATGATGCGCCGTACGTAATATTCGGATTCCGATCATGCTTGACCTATTTAATAATAAAAAACGAAATTGTTTGCATTGTAAAAAAATGATTATAGCTGTTGTATGGGTTAATAATAACGAAGATGGGATTCATACAGCTTAGTTGTTTTTTCTAGAGCGAAATATTTTTAATAGTCTTGGAAATAAACAGACCACTGAAGACTACATATATTAGGGGAAGTCTGATAAGCTCATTGAGTTGAAGGGTTAAAGTATATTGCGTGCTGCTTTTGCAAAAATAAGGCTATAAAATCAGTGTTGTGTTGAGCGATCCAACTATGACCACGATAATGCATCCTTTATATATCGCATACAACCTACTTTATTATTCTTAATAGCAATTACATTGGTAGAGCTACTAGTTAGTTAGTTAGTGTTTGCTATGGTTATCAGTTCATTCAATAAATACAAGGAAGAATAAATAGTACATGATTTACCTATTTATGCAATGTACTTGTACCTATATGTATATTTGTGTTCAGATATGTGAACACGGAATTTTATCCTCAAGAGTTGGTTCATTGAAAGCCACTGACAGCGTTTGATTTATCTTGTGTATGTTTAGGCATGAAGGGAAGGCATGTAAATGTAACCAACCACTGCGAAATCTGATTGTGCAAGTTGGATTTGTATATATACATGTTATATTTGTGTACTATTTCTTCTTGCCCCCCCCCCCCACATAATAGTACTTGCAATTTGCAACTTCATCAATCGGTCCATAGATAATATTACTAAGAATAATGATATACTAAGAAATTATACTTTGAATTAAAATCGTGCATGGCTATGGCTAGTGACAGTAATATTTGCATATCCACACTTTACTCTATATATATAAGTATAGCATTGGCCATATCGTCAGTAATTTTATTGAAAGCCACATTTGACACTGCTAATGTCTATTAAAATTTTGTCACAATATTACTAAAAGCATGCTGGAATACTGGAAGTTTAATGTCCACGCACCTCAATTATGTAGTTTCGTGTTCACGTCTCGTAGTAGTGATTTTGTCTTTATTTGAAAGCAATGTCACCTTTAAGAACAAGAAGTCAAAAAGTAATCGATTAAATCAAGTTGTTTCTTGTTGCATTCAATTCTTTTGGCTGCCTGCAAGTCCAACAATTTAATCAAATCATAGACCTTTTTCTTCCTCCGTACAGGAAGTTGTTGACTTTGATGGTAGTTGGAAACTCTTGGCAGTAAAATAATAAGATTATAGTTATTGAACAGTTGTAAGGTCAGGGTCTCCAGCGCAATTATGTAGCTAAAGTTGTGTAGGGGCATGAGCCTTAATGATTTCTTGATTCGGACACAGGTCAGTTTATCTAAAATCTGCATCATTTGTACTTCATATATATGGAAGCAGATTTGTAGACATGTAGTTACATTCTAGAAAATTACAAAATGACATTTGCTTTAACACTTTCCACTTTACATTATTTTTTTCTGAACCTGAACTTGTCTGGTATAGTTCACATTTGAATTTGTATATGAAAACGCAACATCCTTGCTAAAGGGACATAGAATTGATTCAATCGCAGCAAATGAATAGTGGTTTCATTGTTGATTCAATCAATTGTAACGTTGCAAATATAATTTCATAGAAATGCATTAATTGAGTCTAATAATAGTGAGTTCGTTTTATTCTGCAGGTGTTCCAGAATAATAACAGGCAGGTGACTTTAAAGATGAATTCATAATGAACGTTGGCATTGATGGGAATACGTTCTATTAATGTTAGTTTCGTTACCAACTTACTGGCATAGCTTGTTTTCCTAACAAAAGTTGAGTAATGAAAGAGCTTGAAGACAGCTGAATGACTTAACTCGATGGGGATGCCATTATTTTTAAGTTTCGTCATATTCAGGAACCTCTGCATACGAACGTTATTTTAGGTACGTTGCCAAAGCGATATCTTTATTATATTATCGTCTAGGACCGAATGGTAATGGATATGTTATAAGTTTAGACTTCAAAGGCCAGGGTCTTTAATAAATTAATGACATGATGTTCTACGCACAATAACATGCTTGTGACTTCCTTTAATACCGGCGCAGCGTAGCAAAGTGGTTTACACAACATTTTTCATATATAATTAGTTTATTTTACTTTAAAATAGTTTAATAAATTCAATAAAGCTTGTTAAACGTCCCGTTTTTATATGTCCTTGAATTTGTTTTTAGGATGGAGACAAAAGTGGAAGAGGAAGAGACTAGCACTGGTTCTTCGAAAGAAGACGAGGTTGCCAATGGGAGCTGCAGTGCCAGTGAAGCCGATGAAGCTGTTGCCGCATCCAGTGTCAAGAGCGATTCAGAGGACACAAAGGTTTTTGGAGCTCCTGGCAGTTCAGACACGGCGTCGTCGGATGGTCCTCCAGTCCAATCCTCAACATTACCTCCCAGGTAATTTTTAATGCTTACCATTCTACTTTTAGTCCAATTGAGCTAGTACTACCCGGATTCGGCAAAAATTTCCCTCGGTTCGGTTTCTCGGAGAACATCATAACGCATGTTTCATCAAATAACGTACAAAAGTCTTTCATGACAAAGTGATGCCCGACTGCTTGCATTGTACTTGAAAATATAAATCATCCTTTACTTGTACGTATGCAATGAACCTCCAAATTAGTCATTGGCATGCATGCAATACATTGAAATGTTCTTTTCAAGACCTGAGTCCGTTTTTGTGCGAAAAGGTAAAATAAAACTTTTGAAGTGACGAATGAATCTTTCATTCGAAACAAATTGAATTCATCGATCAAAAGGCTTGTTTTTATTTATCTCAAGGTCGCCCTATACCTTCCAATACAGCTATTTTAATGTTGTAGTTCTTCTAACTCACATGCCCAAATCGGGAACAGTCAACAACAAATCGATTATTCCAGAGCTTCATGTCCGCTGCATACTTCAAAGCGTCGCCGTCTTCTTTCAAACGCACACACTATACAAATATGCTTTAATACACATGCAAACGCATATTTTCCTAGCCTGGGAAGCATCTCTCAGCTATTGTATTGTTAATATGAAAGAACAATAGACACTTGCGTGCTTCAAGCATCAAGATAATGTGTATGTTCCAATATCTTACTGTTAGAAAATGGAAGTGTACAGTGGAAACAAATCATGTTAATAAACATAAATTTCAAGGTCCCCCCACAGCGTAAAGTTGTTTTGCAACAACTTGTACTAGCACAAGGTTAAGGGTATAAAATATTAGCTAAAAATCTACAAGATGATTTCGGTTCGATGTTCAAACCGAAGGAACTGGGGTAGAAAATATAGCCTTGTTGATACACTTCCTCTCAAAGGGATTTGTTAACGCCAAAATCCTTTGATGTTCCATGTTCGTTTCATGTGTGAGGATTCTGCGCTGAAAGTAACCAACCAGAAGGATTTGATGTTTGACATGAAACTCATCAGCATTATTTACATGTATGGAAGTAAGTAATTTAGCATCTCTAACGTATTTGCAATAATTACTTCTTCCTTACGTGCACGTAGCCACCGGGCAATGTACAGTACTCTCGTTCCGTCGGTGGTGATCATGGTGACAAATGGAAATTCTGTGAAAACCAGCGAGAACGACACTGATACTTCCACAATGAACGTGCATACTCTTGTAAAAATGCTAAAGTAGTAAATAATATTGATTTATATCTGACTGATTTTTTATTTCTCTGTGGACTAGAAACACTGACTGTTTAATTGAGCGCTTAAAAAGCAGAGCAGTCTTTTATTAAATACAGTTTGCTTTATATATTTAAAGAAACGCGTTTTCTTATAAGCACATTTTAATCCATATGTAGTAGATTGTAACTCGACAGGCATACACTAATACACTTATTCTACATTTACATATTGTAATTACTATACGAAACAATGGGTATTCCATTTAATATTAATGTAACCAGCTTGGTAGGAGCAATTAAGTGCTGAATTAAGGAATAATAATATAATTTTTCGTACCCATTTTACGTAAAACCAATCCGCTATGCAATTTCTAAGAAATCGTATCCAGAATAACACATTTAGAGTGCTTACGAAGTAGTGATGTAGGGTCCTAATGGAGCTTCCTCGTGAAATGGGTTAATCGTATGTGCTATTTCCTCCCATGGATATAGTATAATTAGTAGCGTGAAAGCATTGCCGGTTATCTCGTTCTGCTTTTCCGGTGCTGGTCGTACAATTAGTACATGTCAGAGGTGGTCACATGAACTTGCCTAGTCTATAGCCTTTACTTATTTGCTCAGGAGCCTATTTGTTGTCTATTCAGCAGTAGCCTGTTCTATTTTATAAATATGATATTAAAGATAACTGGGCACTTCCTTCAGCAAAATATTTAAGTATGACTAAGTACAATTATGTAACTTTGACAGAAAACAGATTAAATTAATCTACTAATTTTCAGTCCGCAAATACCACTAAATCTCATTGAGTAAGTACTGTTTTATACAAATTTACATGTTAGTATTTAGGCAGTTTTCGGACCAGTCTTTACTTGGTAGCAAATGCAGGTTATAGAATTATGCACCAATTATAATAATTTTTATGTGAATTTAAATGTGTTCGCTAAATAACTTGCCCTAAATTTTTCAGCATAATCTACATCGTATATTTTTCGAAATTTGCAACAGTGGCTTAATTTTCAATTCCACTGAACCTGATCCCATTTTTAGGACTATATTTCGATGCAACCTGTATGCTCGCCTATTTGTTGGGATTGTGGCCACCTTTGCATGCAAATGTTGCCTAAACCCCAACTTATTCTGTATGGTCTATTTCATAGTGTGCAAAATATTCATAGATGTGCAAAATATGAGCTTCAAAGAGCTTGCATGGAGAAAAAAGGTTAAATGACTTGCATGTACTTAAAAAGCACAAATGCATAGTTGTTATGTAGTCGTCTCATGGAGGGTCCTCCATTCAGAGTGTTGGCTGTTATACTGTTGTTGTTCAGAAATGAAGGACATTCATTCCTTTAATGTTGTCCTCGTTTGGATTTCCGCACTGGATACATCCCTCGGTATATTTTATAGGCCATATCGTCTTTATGGCTCGGAATGCTTGTCATTGTAGACGCATTTGGTGACACCCGATGCAGTCGTATCAGATGTTATTTTGAAGTAGTTCAGCGAATACCACTTATGGAAACTAAATCTTTATGATTGTCTTTTACTGGCGTATATAATAGTAATATTCTAGAATATAGAATAGATCTCAAATATTACTTTTTGTGAAGTTGTAAACTTTATGACGCAGTTCCAATATCTGAAACTTGGTTACTGGAGCACGATATTTGTTTGAACAAGTCTGCATAACAAGAAGGCGTAGGAATGGCATTACGAACTAAACCAATTTTGTAAGAAAACTTCTACAGAAGTAGTGTGTCTATGCAATATTAAAATATTAAATCAAGATTTGATAGACTCGTAATTATGCACGTACATATTATTTGTCTTTGGAACTATGCGAGTTGGAATTTAGATTCGGGATTTTCCAGCTTGACATAGTAATAATTTTATTACTTTTGTCAGTGGATCTGGAGCATTGGGGTACGGCGCGCAGTATTGAAGACATTACTAACTACCAATGTCAGTTTCGCTCAGCTCCGCATTTTAACATACGTATATGAATGAGAAAATGATGTAATAAATTAAATGCAATTTCATTTAAATGCTGTTTGTTATTAATACCGCTATTCTCTTGTAATTTAGTTTTAAAATATGGCGGAGCATACGTCATGTGTGTAATAATCCTGGAAGTAGGAACTACAGCTTCTGTGGTTTGCAGACGTTTTACTATAATCGATCTTCCTTTTCTCATCACACAGGAAATTATTGCTTTAGAGTAGTTTATGTAGATACTAATAATAAAATTAATGTCGAGCTCAGCATTTGTCAAGCATTTTACGCATTCTACTACAGGCAGACGGCAGCATAATCGCAGCTTCTCTATATCTTCATTTAAGCATTATTACTGTATGTACATACTTACTAATAATTAATTTACTTTAGTCCTTTGAAAGAATTTCTATATCCGTATTGCTATAGGACTTAATTCTAAAGGGTGCAGATAGTTACATGTTCATCTTCATGCCTGAATACAAACTTCGTGTTCCAAGGGGAGATGCTTGGCTTTCATTATTGCTTGGATGCTTGTAACTGATTATTTCATGTCAAAGAAAGAGTTCGTGGAATGTATGTAATTTACTGAGCTCTGATATTGCAATGTGTGTATCATTATTATGTTTGAGGATGTGAATCGTACTACGTGATTTGTTGATGTTGTATCATGATGGCAAATTATTGAACAGCTGTGATTGTGTGGATATACCTCCGCAGTGCTGTCGGAATTTTAAAACAGTAAAAGAGCGAGGAGCGAACATACTCTTCCCTCATGATACAGTTGTTCTCGGCTGATACGCCATTTATTGTTGGGGTAATTACGCGAAAATGACTCGACTGGATAATTCCCTCCAGCTGTCCAACGATAAAATGTCATAGACCGATGTTGTACACCGGTGAAGTAAGGTAGTTGGATCATGAGTGTGTAGTAAACGCAACTGTACTATCACATAAACCGACGATTTCCTAGTCCACGAAAACTTGTCAACGCTCCAAGTCTGGGTAGACGGTCCTACTAGTGTAGTAGATTTGCCCTGCGTACATTTGGCATGTCAGGGATGACCTTATTTTGAACATTTTTGGACAATTTCAGATAAACGTTACATATATTTGCGTTTCACTTACTTGCTACAAAAATATAGAAACTCTCGATTGCAATATTCGATAATATCATTGTTGGCACAAAAACTGAGACTAGAAGGAGTACATCGTATATATTATATATATATACTTATGGGTTCAACTTTTTCTTATATGTATACACTGTGCCATTCTGTATACTTATTTGCGGTTGTCTTTGTTTACCTACGTACATATTCCATTGACATATCTGTACACTACACTATAATAATACTGTTTTTGAATTGCTTATGACACTTTAGAAATCCTTTGTGAACGACTATTTGCACGCATTTTCCTGTGGCATAAGTTTAAAGAACTTATTATAGCTTTTAGATGTATCCCATCATCAAGGTCGAGTGTTGCTCGGTTACAAGCTGAAGTATATGGATTGGACCGAATAAGTAACCTAAGTGGGATATCCAAAAGCGGTCGCAGTTATGAATGTTATACAAGCCATAACTGTTTCTTTAATTACCGGGGATGAATAGAGGAATTAAAGTTTGCATGGATGCATACACGTATTTTAGATTTTAAATATTTTGAATAATACTACGCTTATATCGTTTTTTTATAGACCAGAAAACAGTACATAATGCGTTAATAAATCGTTTGATGTATGTAAACGTTTCGATACGTTACAATTATGATTGTTGACGTAAAAGTCACTGTACAAAGCTCAAGCGCGATTATTATGGCACTTTATTTTGTGACGTTGATTGGAAAAGTACTCAGATTATAAATTGTTGTAGTTGGAAATCAGATTAAATCGGCCCCTGAAATATTTTAAGTGTAAATTGTCAAATAATAAAAGTAGTTATTAAAGGAATGTATGTATGCTGTTGTTCGTTTAACATTCTGCATATTTGTCATGCATGGAGTAAATGATGGCTAACGATAAGTGTTCCATTGAGCAAGGGTTGCACAATAAAAATTGTAGTGAGCCAATAATTTCAATGGGGGGAAGAAGAACAATAGAAAGAATGTTTGATATTTACAGGCTTGATGTTTACAAATATTGTTTTGTTCATACCTTTGACTGACACTTCCAGCAGTGCTGTAACGACTCTGTATATATACATTTATGCTTAAAGTCACTAACCATGTATTTGGAAAGTATCGAATCGACGGTATACTAGATGACTAAATTGACTTATAATAATTGCCGTTAATTGCAAGTTGGATGTTCCAATAGAATATTTGCCTACTTAAATCGGAATATACAAATGAATTTATTCCTATTAGACCAGGCAGTTATTTTCCCCGGTATCTAGCCTATAGATGTGTCGAGGGTTTATTTTGAGCTCGAAACATGGTCAAAATGTTATTAGAATTTTTATAGACAAGGTCGCCACCCGGATAACCGTGGACTTATTTAATCTTACTATCATAACAACTCAAAACTTCCAAGTCCAAGTATAAGTACATTCATACTAAACGCATCTCATTAGATTTGCAAATTTTATGCAGAAACCATTCTACTGTTTCTCCATGAATACGGTTTGTGCTGGTGTAACAATCATTCAACTGTTTTCGTATACTTCATAAGTGTCGATTGAGCATGTCGTTCAATCTTTCAAGCTGTCATTCGTTAAAGCACACGTGGTGTCTGTGGAAAACATCTAACTTACATTGTAGTAAATACTGTAACACACTGTAAGAATTCTCAATTTGAGTATTTCGTAGTTGAACGGAACTAAGTCAGTGTGTTATCCAGAATCCATGTCAGTGCAACATGGAATCTGTATTAGTTTTAAACTCGTCGTGTCACAAACTTGAATAATCCATTATAAGAATCGATTATTTTCTCAGGATGTGGACGCGTAAGTATGTACATAAAAATAGTAGAGTATTCAGCCATGTACTATTTACCTAAGTATAGCCAAATATTCAGCATGTATAACAATGAAGAAACAAGCTAAAACTTACGATGACAGACATGGTAATTAAGATAGACCGTCGTTGCCGTAGATATGTTTTTGGTAATAGAGCATCGGTGAAGGAAGTCATAACTGACGGGTCTTTTAGTTTAGACTTGAAGAATATTCCTCATGCTCTAGTGCTTGAGGCTTGCTTAGTTTCAAAAGACAGTATTCAAGGATAGAACTAGTATTAACATCATTTGTGAGCCGGATTGTTTAAAAGCTTCTGGAAGACCTTGACAGTTGTTCTTCTTCACAACAACATTATGACCATTAAAATGGAAAAGTGTTTTTATTAGTCCGGCGCTTATGTATTCCTGTTTCCAGTATTTTTCCTGGAAAAAGTATGTTTATACTGACTGAGACAGTTAAAGAATTAAAAATATTTGTTCAATTTTATATCTTGATTTCCTGCTAATTATTTTATATATTATTTGATATAAAATAATATTTATGGATTTTAATTATTACAGACATTTTTTATGTTTATTCAAAAACGTTGAGGTCTGGATTCAAACTTTATAGTACTTGAATTTCGCATAAAAACTTGATTGCCTCTCCATATTATACATAGAACAAAGCATTGTATGGGTAAGAAAAAATTCTTTACTGACAGCATATCATAATAAATATTTCCAACACAAACAAAAAATATTTGGTTTGAAAAATATTTGCGTGCTGCCATCAAGATTTCTTTGCTGTTTGAATCACCTGCCTTGGAACAGGTTGAGTTGAGAAAGCTCCTCCGTCTGTAAATTTCGAAAGGTAGATAACGTTGTACTACTTACTTTCACAACTATTTACTTTAGTCCTTCTTGCTATTTTTTAGCCGTTTTACCCCTTTTGTCCTGCCTACTCTGCTACCTACCTACGTAGAGCCCAGCTTTTCCGTATTTTGCAAAGTATCAGCAGAACAAAGTGTACGATTTCATAAGGCAGGTTGTGGAAAATAGTGTGTGCTATGCTACACCATTGGCGTGTTCATGAGAACTCCCACTGCTCCTCCCATTTCCACACAAAAATATTTTTCCTCGCAACTTTTGATTAATATTTGTCCCAAATAATATGCATGCGATTGGAGCTATAAAGTGGTTTTGTTATTTATTCTTGATATATTTTGCCTATTGAAATATAAAAATACAACTAAGCTAAGTTTCAGATATTATTGGTCCGCAGAGTTTACTTGAGTAAAGCGTAATAGACATAAGTTATGAACTGGTTGTACGCAACGTTGTAAAGCTTGCTCCTCCTCTGGATCGATAGTTGGTAACGTATAAGACGTATGTATATTATTGCACCTCAAGTTTCTTCATATGAAAATCCTCGGTTCTGTTCACTCGCCCGTAGTCAGGCAGCCTTTACCTTTCCCAACATGATTTTGCTATACCGCGGATGTGGACAGCGTAACGGTTAACAAACGTAGGAAAGGCCTAATAATCAAGTCGAGTGTTTATTACTTTCGTCTAGTAATTTTATCTAATGAAAAGTTGTCATTTCCTGTGTATATGAATATGAGTTGTGGTCAAGTAGCAAAGTAAACTTTTAGTAATCCAACAACGGCAAGAATTCCTATTATGACGATGAGAGTATGCAGATATATAAAATTTGTTCCAATTATGAGGTAGGCAGTGGAGCAGTTGATGTCATTGGTGGGAATTTTGTGTACCGTACACATCTTATGCATGGCTGGAGGAAGATACGCAGAAGGTTATGTTTACTTCTCATATTCATGTCCAATGTCAAAATTACGGAGTCATTCTGTATTCATTGCGTTCACTCGCATCCCGGTATACGTGCTCTCGTTCCCTATCTGCAGGAAATAACACCCACATTCAGGAGCAAGTCTTCTCCAAACAACTGCTTTATCAGTATCCTTGCTCCTGTATTCAGAGTGAAGATGAGAAAGAAAACATGAAAAGCTACAGCAAGACCCTGAGTGGCTTCCTTTCTTATCTATTTTCAGCGTCTTTAGTCCTTACATATTATTATGGTGACTAAGTCTTTATAGAATGGCTAAGTTTGAGCTTGAGAATTTTACTTTTGTATGCAACCACGGGTCCATATTTTATTGGCATTGACAATACTACCTTTGCATGCATTTAAGTAAAGGCTGCTATAGATGTCGTGCCATGGTGTATTACAGAATAATAAAGACTAACTAGAATCTAGAGTGATGCATTATCATTAGACGTGACCACTCTGGATTTTCATCTATTATATCTGAATGCAGCCGTTCAGTTTCATAGTTATGAAGTCAGTTAGTGGATTAAATACTATTTGATCTTTGGATCGGTTTTGAAGTTATTATGCTCAGCATTAATTTTTTGGTCGTTTGAGTTTCACTATGGTCAGTGATAGAAACATAATTTCAACGACTGGATAATCCAGGTCATGTACATAGGTTATTCAGTTAATTATTTAGTCCCTGTCCATAAAGATTTTGATGTTTGTCTTAATTGGGCTTACCATTAGACCAAATTAGAATCTATCTATTTTGGATTTTCTTGTCATCAGAGAAGGAAAAATGTAGGAAGGCAAATCGAAGCTTTCTGTCCTTGAAGAACTTGAGAAAGGTAAGTATTGGCAGATAAAATAGTCCTGGTGTATCGGTCATAGTCAGGTTTTATAATCACTCTCGTATGTATATTTGTTTGTACATACATACGCTCTTTTATAAGCGAAGCCATATCAGTTGTCCAGTTGTTTTTTTGTGTGCGTGAAAGGTGTCGAGTAAAGTTTGCGCTTATACTAAATGGATGGGGTTTGTAAACGATATTGGCTTATATGCTAAATCAATGTAAACTTCACCAATAAGTACTTCAATGTGCTGTCATGCTGTCTGCACGAATCTGAGTAATGCAAAGAAGACAAAGGCTGTTTTACAGAGGAAGCAACTTTTTATGTATGATTTTCAACGTAGAATGCCAAGTGAAATGTAATTGCTTGTATATTAGATAAGTAACTTGAGGCACATTTTTATTAACGCGTGAATAATCGTTTGCATTTCTGTTTGTGTACAGACCACACTAGTGTAAGTACTTAGTCATGCAAGTATACAGGAAAAGTAGATACTAAAACTTGATATAGCATATGAGTTTATTAACTGTTCTGACCTACACCAATGAGCGTACGTACCATCTTTTCCACATGGGTTTTTACTTCTTGTTTATATTCGTATTTGTTAATGCTTTTATTTCTGCCCTGGCGTTCGTCAGATTTGCAATTCTACCATGAACACAAAAATAGTGTGAAATGTACGAGATAATACCGCTGTTTACTTACAATTGGAGGGTTTTTTTTGTAATCTCGACAAAGTTTGCAGACATGTCTGAACAGCGTCTCAAATCACTCAGCTCTTTTCTTACTCATAAGTGCATTTAGTACTGACATTTCGCAAGGCATAGAATAGATGTATATGTTATTACATTTTATTACAGTATACAATGTGTATATTTATTACAATATATATGTATCTATATTAAAATGATCAGATCAACTATGTGAAAGCAATGACGATTTAAAGATTTGAAATTATATGCTCGGTCATGAAATAAACTCTAACTGTGGAAATTTTTCCAACTTCTGGATTGCGTTCATACCGCGTATAAATCCAGTTTTCAAGTTCATGCTATTTGCGACACTGTATCCAGAGATTATAGCTGTATCGATTTTTGAGTAAATCACCAACACAATCCCTGGTGCTATATGAATGCTTTGTCGAGATTATTTGGAGCAGCGCCTATTTTGGTTTTCCTGCAAAAAGATATGCCATTACTGATAGCGGTTTATTTGCTTATCTGTGACCCCAAAGGCTCTAATTAAATATCGACAATCTACATGTGATTACGGCTCTTGGTTCGGAATGTATTTCAAGGTATAGGATTACAATCGTAATTACCTGCTTTCTCTGTCTGACAACGCTCGATATCTGGCCAATTGGAACTAATATTTCCCCAGATAGACCTAAATATATGTTCATATTACAATATTCTGGAAAGTATATTTCGAACTTCAAGATATATTGTACGTATTGATGATTCTCCAAGGCCAATCCTAACGTTTGGGATTTACATCGCCGTGAGACCCGAGGTTTGTTATATGTTGGTTATGCAAGGAAAGGCCTCTGTATTTGTATGTTTATTTAAGTAAAGGGTACTCTAGTGTGCCACAGAATTGGAGATAATAGCTTAATTGAGTTAATTGCTTATTGACTTGAGGAGTTGTAGTTAGCGACTGATGCAATGTACAGGGTCTTGCGAAAGGTTTATCCAGAGGTTCGCAGTCCAACTACTGATCGCAAATGCGTAGCTGGTCTGGATACTTACTCTATAGTCAGGATCTACAAAACATAATTTAATTACTAAAATCCATTCAGAAATATAGAAGTTTTAATTAAGAATAATACTTGAAAATTCCTTTATTTAATCTATCACTTCCTTGTTCATAATGGATTTATGGACAAGTTTTGAGTAACGGCTAAATTAAGCATACAAGGTACAGAAATTCATATCCATACTTAAAAATGAATATTTTTAGAGATTCAGTGTGATATACATTTCTAATTAAGCTATTTAGGACAGGTTTGAATTAATTTATGGTATGGATTAGACGCACATACTAACTTTTCAATTTATTTTCTTAATTTTCCAAACTTCTATATTTCTGAATGGATTTCAGCCATCATTTGTTTGTTATTCACATTAGAATAAGTTTTAAGATAAGCTACATGGCTTTGTTCTGCGATCGGTTTGGGTTGAGGTGGACAAACCTTTCGAAGACCCCGTAGATAACCATGTACTGTAAGTACATACAGAACATAAGTGTGAAAAGCTTAGTGTTTAGCCAGGATTTTAGTACTACCTGTTTAACCGACCCCCTGGGTTGACTTTATAGACACTTAGCTATAGATGTGGCGGACATGTTTTTATCGGGATTGTTTGCTCCTACTAAAGAATTTGGTTTTCCACAAAGGATAGGGCAGCACAAAATGTTCAGGTGTTTATTCGGATGTTACTTGTTGTTTGTTAATCAACTCCTAATGAAAAACAGCTTCAAAGAATGCTGTGCAGCCGAGTGGCTAAGTTTCGAAACCTTGATAATAGGCATACATAGAATGAATTTGCCTGGAATCAGAATTGAGCTTATTAGCTTTGACTCAAATGTGCCTATATTTAGATTCTCCAGGTTTTGCATCCATGGTAACTTCAGCTACGATACAAGGCCAAGGCTAATTAAGCACTTGTCCCATGCAGGTTGTTGATGTAAAAGAACTGTTGAATAATTGCAACATATATTGATTCGTTCTATCCTTACCCCCAATATTGGCGCTCTTAATATGTTTTCAATCTGAAAATAATACCATCACAACTTTCGACACTCCGCTGGCTGGATTAGTTTGGCGACTAAAATGACCTTGATGGTGTTTTTGATGAATTTTTTAGTAACCTTGACAAGGGTTGACCTGAAATTCTCATGGACGTAGTCCTTCGTTTGCGCAAGTTGTGAGATATATTTAAAAGTCTTTTAGTTCATCTACATTTGCAGCTCCAGTCATTTCCTCTCCCCCATAATCATTTTCCGTTTACCACTACCTAGATCAATACATAGGGCTTTGATAGGTTAACATAGGAAAAGTTTTGCGTGACAGGATTTCCTATCCAATTCAAATCTCCTATCAACCCTCATTTATCTAGTGATATGGAAATTACCTGTTTACAAGCATACATGAGAGAATTCTCCAGAAATTTCCTTCTATTAGGCTTTTGCAATTCCTTAATTTGAGATAAATTATAGTGTGTGAAAGGAAGAAATGCCACAATTGTCAGCTTATTGCTCCCTTATACTTTGATCTCATACGAAAATAGGAATTTTCTGTTCTTTACATAAATGTAATATTATACTTACTGTTCCCCACAGTCTCCAGCAAAGCGCGGATCAAAGAAAATTGACACAATGTGCTATAGTAATGACAGACTTGGCGTTGAGCACTTTATATAATCTATTCAAGCTAGGAATTATTTCATCGGATTGTCAAATACCTATTCACTGCGTTTTGTTATACTTACTATAGAAGAATCTAGGTTACTTTGAACTTTCATCGTCAACAAAATACAACATTCATGGACAATAAAATGGCAGCATGATCATCCTATCCTGTGTATAAAGTATTACATTCATCTTCACTAAATAGAGAAGATATTCATCGGCAATAAGTACATATAAAGTAAATACATCAAACATCAGTAATCAGTAAATACATATCAAGTCGTCAAGAAATATATAAGACATTTATCGTCAATAAATGCATAAGACATTCATCACCAACGAAATCTATATAAATTGAGTCAAATGAATGCAATAATGCTATAAACATGGATGAAAGAGAGTACTTGAGTTTTTACCTCGCATATTATTTTAGAATATTGATAAAAGATATTTGATGCGCCTACGCAGGCTGTCCACAACTGGCTGAAATGGTGATGCAAATCATAGGTTTACTATTTGCTTGAATGAAATAAACAAGTTAGAAGTGGAAGTTAGAAATGTTAGTTATACAAGTACTTCGTTATAGCTGTAATAAGAGCAGCATACAACCTTCATGCATATGTTTCTATGTAAGCTGCTAATTACGATAAGGAGGTCTCTTTGCTATTGGTGTGAAGATGGGAGAAGCATGAGGACGACGGGAAACGTCGTAACTGCGTACTTGTTGGGGTAGGGTTTTCCGTCCGTAATACACATAGCTTTGTACACGGATACGGATGGTGGCAGCATGAATAAGAGTTTTTCTGCATTTTAAAATTCAGATTCGTGTTTTCTCTAAAGGACTGCAGGCATTACATTATGCGGGAAAATACGTCTCCATTTTAGAAAAACTTGGCCAAATCATTTATAATTCTGGGGGCGGCTGTAGTCGGAGCAATTTAGTATAGGTTCAAGAGATATAAGGACGTATACATAGGCAATTAGTGGTGATCCCGATAGTTGATTAGAATTATATTTTCAAGATAATGAGCATATGTACAATTGTAATTATAATGTGATATAGAGAGTTCATAGAAAAACTAGTTAGCTCAGATAGCAATTATATATGAACGTTTCTGATATCATTTGCTATATGAACTCTATACACACACACACTCACGCAGCTACTGAAATGAATGTTTTTGCAAATAACAAGTTAGTAGATATTGCAATGCTGTGGCTCCTGTGTAGGGAAAAAGTTATCTAGTCAAGTGGTGTAAACATAAATGTTTCGATATTCAGATATGACTATACGGAAAGAGTGTTGAGTAGGTTGGGTTTTATGGCATCACATGATTTTTATTCAATTGTTTACATTGTTAAGGAAACTGACGATGAGACAATCAGAGTACATTTTTCTTCAGGGAATAATAAAAGCGTGTGAATTTAGGATTGGAAGAAAAGAAAGTCCGATAAAATAAATAAAAGTATTTTGTCGTGGAACTTTACAGGTATAATCATAGGGTTCCAGCAGTATAGTTGTGCATAAAAAATTAAGGTACATATTCAAGGATAAATAATAAGTGGTTTGATGGAACTCTAAAGATGGGATTATGTGTAGTAAGTAAATCTTCTGCTCTTCAACAATTTCACTTATAATATATTGTGTGTGTGAAAGAATAAAATAATTGTAATTACTATTCATCGGGTTTTATAATGGTTTTACTCACACAGTGAAAACTGAAGTAGAGATATGTATGTATGTACTGTACTACCTTCTATGGAAGTTTACACCGCACAGTTCACGTTTTCTGCCGCCTGACACGCAACCGAATATATGTAGATACTTATATATGCACAGGTTGCTGTTGTTCATCTCTTGGGATAAATGCCTCACCATTAGTGATATCACGACAACAAACATAAGCTAAAAGCAAACAAAAACAGGAATAGATAGTTATGACAGCGGCTTCTCTTCCAGTAAATAACATTTCATGAATAATACACACGTATAATATACACACACTAAAGTAAATTTTTCATGAGATACATGCTTCAGTTTTTCTATAAAGCACTCAGTTGTAAGAAAAGTGTATAGTGTTATGGACCGCAATTACGTCTGAAAATTTTGCCTTATTTTATACACTCTAAAGTTATATTATCAAACACATTTATAAAATCGTGTAGAATAACAAGCCAGAGATATACATATATATATACTTGCACTTATATATGAGCAGAGACAGTGAGTATACACAGCTCAACTGTGCTCTCCATATTTTAGCACCACTACAGTACTACAGTAGTGTGGATACTACTGATAGATAGTATTTTGTGAAATATAGTTCTGCCAGCTCTTCATTGAGACTCTATATCCCCCTGTTTTGAAAGCATTTATAATATCATTCAGTAAATATAGTTAAGGTAGATAAAGTCGGAGCAGGCTTGAGTACACACATATACTAGTCAACTTTATATTATACACATATTATACATTAAAACAGATGCCAGCTTGTATTTTGCAAATTTGTAGTTGTGCAGAAGTCTGTCAACAGTGCGACGATACGATAAGTATCGGGTTTTTGCTTACTTGCCTCGACTTGGTTTCGCAGTTACAAGTTGACCTTCGTGCTGTGCTGAAGGAGTTCTGGCTCTGCTGCAACTTTAGTGCTTCTTGCTACCACCACTACTGCTAAAACAGCTATAGTAGT
>JAQGAK010001214.1:0-37728 GCA_034696945.1 Lipothrix lubbocki | reverse complement strand
CCCCCTCTCTCTCAACTCAAATCTGCATTTCTTCTGCTCTCCAAGTTATTTAATAATAACCCATCTCTCTCACTAATAAATTTCCTCCTTTCCATTCCGCTTCATTTTTAGTCAAGTTGACTTATGCTTTTAGACAGTACACATACAGTTTGATAGTCAAGTTTTTCACTCTCGATTCCTCCTCTTCTCTTCTCCAACCATCCTCCTTCACCAGACATGACTTTTCTTTGACACACTCCATTTTATGTTTTCCCCTTTTCTTCCACATACTTTCCGTCCTTTCACACAACCTTTTCCGCATTTTTTTACTTTCACAGGATTCCTCCTCAAGGTTGTCTTTCCTCTTTCTCCAATTATGACCGAGTAGGAAGAAGATGAAAAGAGACGGTGGAAGTCGATTGGATGTAGTTCAGCGGGTCTGTAGATGTTGGCTTTGCTTTTTATTTCGACGGATGCTGGGGAAAAGTTGGAAAAAGGTTGGGAAAAAAGGGAGCGAGGATCTGCCTGGGAATTCAAGAGAGGAGACAAGGCATCTCTTAGCCCTTCATTGTATTGTTGATAATTATTCCAGTTCCGGAGGATTACCATCGCTTCAAACCGGAGAGTAACATGTAATCATGTCGTCGTTACCCTTGGGCCGGGGTTTCCCTCTGATACTTTCCCTGGCTTAAAAATCCGCTCAACCTTGACGGAATTCTTGTAACAAATGCCCAACTTAGGTTAAAGTATCTTTACGCTGGAGCTATAGCCGGGTTTAAAGAGATCGTTTTCAAAAATGTCTCTGTGAGTGGGACACAGTGGTTCCCTGTTTGACTTTGCGGCAGTTGGATAATAATAATAAATGTTGAAAAAGTAATGCGGAAAGGAAAGAGTTTTTTCATCCTCTCCCATCGCCCTTCCCGTCGTCCCGTGCATATGACTTTTTAGCCGCAATGTGCCCTGCGTGCTATTACGGCATGCTTTATAATATACTGCACCGGATTTGCAGGAACAAGTTGGTTTCCACTTCTGGATTTTCCCTGGATTTTCGCTCTGCTCAATTCTTTTTCCTCGAATTCACCATTCTTCCCATTTCCACTTGCAGTAGACACTTATAATGGAGTGGTCGGGTGTACGGAGTTAATTATTCAGCCTACATATACGCCAACAGAGAATGAGCTGAGGCAAAAAGAAGCCACGGGCCTCTGCTCTTCTATCCTTATGTAACGTCTGTACGGGACCATCTTACACATTACACACTTATCGCTGATAATTCCCCCATAAACTATTGACATCCACTGAATTGAAATGACGGAATGATTTCACTCACGGCATCTCACTCCTTTCTTCTCCCCCAGTAAACTAGCTTCTTGTTGGTCTTGTCAAACTAAACACCGAATATCTTACACTTCCCGTCTCCGCTCTCCAGCACACGACCCAATCATGTAACTCGTGGATAAAGGACCGTATGGAAGTGTTGTACACCCAGCAAAACAAATGAGCAATGCTTGCAACATGTGCATGACGCACGGAAACAAGAGTATGCAATGAAAGGAAAAACTGTGTGCAATGCGAGAAAAAACTGCACGAGAGGGCTCGAATCTACGAAGAATTTACAACTTTTATTTATAAAAACTCATATTAAAAGGTGGTGGTATAATTTTGTAACTTATTCCTGGTTGTTGCATTGTAAAACCATACATTGTTGTTTACAGAATTTATAACTAACACGAATAATACATGTATATCCAAACAGTAATAAGAATAACGCATAACTGAAATTATCAAATAATCGAATCGTGGGCATATCAAAAAATTAATATAACATTACAAAATGCAGGCGGAACTACTACAGAAATATTTTGTGGTTTATCTACTCACGGAGTCACTTCATCATTATATGTTGCCTGAACAGTAATTAATAATTCATTATTTAATGTATAATATTACAGCTAAGAAATTAACCAACGTACATATGCAGTTTAACTAATGTCATAAATGATGCAAGTAATATGAATATTATTGAACTTAAACTAACATTATCATTGTAACAGTATCCTATGGATCATAAATGTATTTTTGTAAAATTACAATAAATTGTTGAGGTGAAGACCACCATCCGTCACAGTTTGACCTAAGACGATGGCAGCACTCGGGGAGGAGGGTCATTTATCTTCTTTTTACCATATATTGTTGTAATCGAAAGAAAAACATCAAGTATTTTAAACTTATTCTAACGAAAGAGCTGAACCTCGCCTTACTCGTCATCATCACCTTCATCATCATCATCATCGTCGTACTCGTCATGTCGGGGTTGTTGTGGTTGTTGTCGACCTCGTTTTCCATGCTCCTTGTACATCTCCATTTCCTGTAACACAATATGAAAATTAAATGCCACCACTTCTTAATAAATCACACAACCTATGTCGAAGTTATCAGTTCAGCCATCCTGAATTTTCCATAATAATTTGATTAATATGAAGTATGCAGGAGAAAATAAATAACTCACCCGCTCATATCGGGCCTTGTCACGATCAGCCATAGCTTCGTATTTCCTCTTCACATCAGGGATGACCTCTGACCAACGACGTCCCAACTCTTTGGCGATGTCTCCCACCTTGTAGTCCGGATTCAGGGACCTTACTGCGGGTCTTTCATCGTGGCAAAACCAAAAGAAAGCACTGAGGGCTCTCTTAGGTGCATTAGGGTCCTTTGTCCGACGCCTTCCCTTCTTCTGGCCCTTGGGTGGAACGTAATGTTTCATCTCTTCATCATAACGCTTCTTGTCATGTGTAGCCATATCATGAAAATGCTTTTTATCTTGTTCGGTCATGTTCTGCAAACGTAGCAAATAACAGAAAAAAAACAATTTAGTCTCAGCAGCCTCAACCTGAACTCTATCTCTCTGGATAGCACTGCTGCAGATATCGAGCAAAAAAGGCGGATGCTAAAAGCACAGACACGAGTGTGTATGTACATATGTGCAGATTTGCCTTTAGTACACATCTTGCTCACTACACTACAGAAACAAGAGACTTTTTAGAGAAGAATGACAGAATCATAAATAAAAGCAAGTGTTACATGGAATGGAGGAGAGAAAATCATAGGGCATTCCATCATGGTAAAATCAGACGAATGTAATCAATACATTAGAGTTATACGTATATATAAAATATAGAGAATTTACCTTCCAACGATCCGCACACTGGCGCGAAAACTCCGCGAACACAACATTTTCATTCGGCCGAGCTTTCTTGTGCTCAGCCCGACAGTGTTGCACAAAATAGGCATACGCTGTTGAGCGACCGCGGGGTTTACCGTCGTTATTTCCTCCACGCATTCTGTCCTGTCTGGCTGCTCTGAAAACACTGGTTTTCCAGAGGAAAATCAGGGGGGAAAATCACAAGAATTAACTCAAATTTCGATCACAAAATGTAAAATGAAGTGAAAAATATATGGAGGAGTAGGAAAATGAGTGGGGAGTTGAAGCGCGGGAATCTTGTTCACTGTCAGGTGAGGCTCTGAGGATGAGGACTGTGGGAGCTATGGGAAGAGTGGAAAAGGATGGAAAAGAGTGAAAAAGAGAATGGTGAAAAGAATGGAGGATGATCGGGTCGCACTGAAATCTCACTGATTAATTAACTTTGAATTACCTGAGTTTAAAGTTGTTGACCTAGCGAAGGAACTGTTGGTGAATTTGTGGGCAAAGGAAATGGAGCCGGAATTGGAGTATTGAAGGAATCGAAGGAAAGTTTAGTAAAGGACGCGCGAAGCGGTGGTAAATGTATATAATAATATTGTAAGGATAGGACTTGCTGCCTGGCAATGCTTCGTTTCGTGTGGACTGTAATGCTGTGAGCCGTCTGCTTCTGCTGTGGAAAAGAATAGAGAATGGAGTCAATGGAAGTAAATGGAGTTGGAGAGTTGCTTTGGTGTTGAGTGTGCTGTGCTAGGAGATTGGCCTATGTAAGTTGGTATTTGGTGAGGGGGACGGGGGGGAGCCCCCTTCTCTGCCTTCTCTGCCGTCTCTCTGCCAAGGCTTATATATCTCCAACGCTAATGCATTCTTCCCATTGGATCCCAAGCATCTTTCCCATATACATTTCCAACGACCCACGCACACGCCAACTTACCAAAGACCAATGCTTTAGGTCCGTCCATAAGAACACATTGCTCTGCTTTTCCCAAGCTCTCAAGCTTCTTCTCCAATGTGTCTATGCCTGGCATTGGCTCCCATGAGAAGGAGAGCAGCGCAAACATTTGACTCGCACCATCCAACCCACCCAAGCAATTCTAACGGCGACATGGCCAAGTCCCGTCGTTTACCAACATGTCATGTACATACGGACCCTACACTCCGCACCGACACAAAGCGACCAAACCTTTACAAATGGCCACCACGTTCAGCCAGACGGAATCCCGTACAAAAACTCTATAATACATCAAAATCCTCAATTCTCCCTCTCAAACTCAAAACTTCCTCAATCTTACGCACAATCATCCCAATCCCAATCATATAAATCACACACAACTCAATCTCATCAAATTTTATGCATCAGTCCGGATTAACCCTATTATTAACATATAACCCAATTCTTCACCCAATCTCCTCCATTATTTTTCAGCAAAAATCTATCTATTATCTAATAACAAATAATTATTTAAAATCCAATATCCATCCAGCCCGGTTATGCAATCCTTCCTTTTATTCTTTTACTTATACTCCTTATTACATTATAGCTCATCATCCCTCCTATTTTCCTTCAAGCTTTTCTATACATAGTTTCCATTTATTTACTCCCGTTTACTCCATGCAATTAAACCAATTCGCTCATCGTTAGAACTTTAAAATAATTAGATCAAGCAGCCTCTCCGATTCCTGCCCTAATTACTAATCAGGCAACTAAATCCGAGTTTGTTTTGATTGCTAAGAGCGGAAAATCTATCTTCAATATTTGCCAGCTTTTGCATTATCAATAATAAATTATTATCATCCATGTCCATGATCATTTTAAAGATTATGAAATTATTTGTTTTTCGCAATATTACAGGAATATTATGTACATGTACGTACTTGTATATTTAAAGGTATGCATGCGGTACATAGCTGTGCCGTATATGCAGTGCTGCCAAAGTAGAACAAATTAGTCAAATCCAAAATTACTGTAAAGTAAAGTAAATAATAAATAGTCTATACATATTCCTTTTTGTATCAGGGACACGTTAAATGAAGCACATGGCATGCTAATTAATAATTTGCTGTAGTAGTTGAGTTTATATATATTTTGTGATTATTAATTCTTTCATTTTGTACTTAATTATACAATAGCGAGGCTGCTGGCAGATTATTCCTATAATTACAAATTGTAAGTAATTAAGTAATAATAATACTAATTTTGTTAGTTAGTTTTTTTTAAATTATTTGAAGTGAATAAATATTTGTCTGCTGATGAGGTATCTTAAATATTAAATACCTTCATATACATACGATTTTTCGTTTCCTTTTCGGGGAATAGTATAGCGTGTACAGTCATTGGGCATATATTTAAAATACATTTTTTGTCAATTCTCCGCGAAAACCATGTATGCCTGTTACCCGTTCTGGCAGTGGACGAGCGCTCGGACAATTATTTTCAGCAACAATAGCTTTTGAGGATTAATAATTAATTAAATTATTCCAGCTGTTCAGTTCGGTATTTTCAAAGTTAAGTATACAACCAAGCATTACCTATTACAGCAAAGATAAAGTTAATAATCCAAAAGTATAGTATTGATTCATGTTTCTTTTGGCTGGATTTATTTTTGATTAGCTCCATTAATTCCGCACTGTAGTCTATTTTGCTTTGAGCGGACAAAGTTTTTTATATAGACATGCAACAAAAATATATTTTACACAACAACAAGCTACAACTTTCAACTTTTTGTTGTGTTCCAAATTCCAATTTTCCAATGCCTTAGATATATGTTATTAGATGTATTAATATACTTATGGGCTACGCATTTTTTTATCATTGACATAAGCATACACGCACTGCACTGTGTATTTATCAACATTAAAAACATATGCCTTTCAAAAAACATTCGTTGTTGGTTACGAGTAAATCCGACCGTTGCTCAGCAATGGAGGTTTCCGTGGAACAAGTCAAAAGTAAGAGGTGAGGGTAAATATATTTTGGAAATGTCCGTTAGGCTGACGGGGCTTCTCCTGTGAAGCGAGAGGATGTTTTCATTCAAGTTTTCAAGGAAACCGGGTATACGCACTTATGTGCATACATGTTCAGGATTTAAGTAGATGAAAAGAATGGAAGGCTGGTTCAATGGTCTAAGGCTTCGAGTACCTAATAGGCCTATTATTATATTTATACTTGGTGGGTATATAGGTAAAAATGAATGCAGGAGGATCTTCTTTATACAACTTCGAGACCTTCAACAAATCCAGGGTATGCACCTTGAATCCTTTGGAAAACTTGTAACGACTGTCGTCAACATGCAGAGCAAATAAAGCCCGTGCTTCCAGCGATACCCAGCAAACACTGACAATAAAGAACTACTTACCAAAAAATAACCAAGATATGTGAAGTTTAAACGGATAACTCCAAGTCTAGACTTTAAATGACTTTTTAAATTTCCGCTGTGAATCAGCTAAACCGATCACTTATTTCCATATTTAAACTCAGGGTTCGTTCTATTCTGTTGAAATTAAAAAATAAACAGTATAGCAAAAGAAGCAGTGGGGCAGTGTGAGATGCTGACTCTTATTCCAAGGGTTCATCGTACCAGTCTTCCATTCTAACCGTACCCATGTATCTCATTGACATATAATAAAGATGCTCTTCGCGGCCTCCCAACATTCAATGCGGAAATCATGTCAATGTCATGGCCTCGTGGGGGTCATCCGAGAAGTATACAATTCCGATTTTTTGATTTTTATGTACATCTAATTTAACCTACAAAATGTAACTAATTATAATGTGACAATTGACAATAGTGAGCCAAACACAAGAAATAAACCTCTTCATTATTCCAGCTAAAATAACGTTATGGCTAGATTAGGAACAGCACTTAGAACGGAAAATGTTGAAGCTAGTTAAATGCAAGTATTACGCCTTACGCGTATTTAGCTAAATTGCAAAATAGTGCAATTCACTCCGTACCAAATACCTATGCATATTCTAATTAGTATAGTAATTAGTATTATAATTAGTATATGCTAATAGGTGCTGTTTTAATTGAAATTATAAATTTTTAAATATGTGGCTAAAAATTCTTTGGGTGAAAAGTTTTGGCCAAATTATTGTGGCTGAAAAAATCCTTGGGCGAATGGTCCGGATTCCGGACCCCACATAATATTATGCTGAAATAACGGACAAGAAGCAAGTATGGAACTACGGAGAAATTACTTTATTTATAAAAACTCATATTAAAAGGTGGTGGTATAATTTTGTAACTTATTCCTGGTTGTTGCATTGTAAAACCATACATTGTTGTTTACAGAATTTATAACTAACACGAATAATACATGTATATCCAAACAGTAATAAGAATAACGCATAACTGAAATTATCAAATAATCGAATCGTGGGCATATCAAAAAATTAATATAACATTACAAAATGCAGGCGGAACTACTACAGAAATATTTTGTGGTTTATCTACTCACGGAGTCACTTCATCATTATATGTTGCCTGAACAGTAATTAATAATTCATTATTTAATGTATAATATTACAGCTAAGAAATTAACCAACGTACATATGCAGTTTAACTAATGTCATAAATGATGCAAGTAATATGAATATTATTGAACTTAAACTAACATTATCATTGTAACAGTATCCTATGGATCATAAATGTATTTTTGTAAAATTACAATAAATTGTTGAGGTGAAGACCACCATCCGTCACAGTTTGACCTAAGACGATGGCAGCACTCGGGGAGGAGGGTCATTTATCTTCTTTTTACCATATATTGTTGTAATCGAAAGAAAAACATCAAGTATTTTAAACTTATTCTAACGAAAGAGCTGAACCTCGCCTTACTCGTCATCATCACCTTCATCATCATCATCATCGTCGTACTCGTCATGTCGGGGTTGTTGTGGTTGTTGTCGACCTCGTTTTCCATGCTCCTTGTACATCTCCATTTCCTGTAACACAATATGAAAATTAAATGCCACCACTTCTTAATAAATCACACAACCTATGTCGAAGTTATCAGTTCAGCCATCCTGAATTTTCCATAATAATTTGATTAATATGAAGTATGCAGGAGAAAATAAATAACTCACCCGCTCATATCGGGCCTTGTCACGATCAGCCATAGCTTCGTATTTCCTCTTCACATCAGGGATGACCTCTGACCAACGACGTCCCAACTCTTTGGCGATGTCTCCCACCTTGTAGTCCGGATTCAGGGACCTTACTGCGGGTCTTTCATCGTGGCAAAACCAAAAGAAAGCACTGAGGGCTCTCTTAGGTGCATTAGGGTCCTTTGTCCGACGCCTTCCCTTCTTCTGGCCCTTGGGTGGAACGTAATGTTTCATCTCTTCATCATAACGCTTCTTGTCGTGTGAAGCCATGTCGTGGAAATGCTTCTTCTCCCCATCGGACATGTTCTACAGTAGCATGAAGAATAAAATAAATAGAAAATATAGTCGGATGCCTCAGTAGATCAACCACTTGCTAATACATGATCGTAATATAAACAACCTAAGAACAAAGGAATCTCTATGATATCTGAATGAAAATCAGTAAAGGAAACATTTCATAAAAATCTAACTATCGAATAATTTACGGATAAAAATAAAATTTAAAATTGTATTTACCTTCCAACGCTCCGCACACTGGCGCGAAAAATCCGCGAACACAACATTTTCATTCGGCCGAGCTTTCTTGTGCTCAGCCCGACAGTGTTGCACAAAATATGCATACGCTGTTGAGCGACCGCGGGGTTTACCGTCGTTATGTCCTCCACGCATTCTGCTCTGGCTGCTCTAAACACTGGTTTTCCAGAGGAAAATCACAAAAATTAACTCAAATTTCGATCACAAAAAGTAAAATGAAGTGAAAAATATATGGAGGAATAGGAAAATGAGTGGGGAGTTGAAGCGCGGGAATCTTGTTCACTGTCAGGTGAGGCTGGGAGGACTGGGAGCTGGGAAAAGTGGAAAAGAGTGAGGAAGAGAATGGTGAAAATAATGGAGGATGACCGGGTTCCACTAAAATCTTACTGACAAGTTAAAAGTTTGAATTACCTGAGTTTAAAGTTGTTGACCTAGCGAAGGAACTGTTGGTGAAGGAAATGGAGCCGGAATTGGAGTATTGAAGGAATCGAAGGTTTGTTAGTAAGGACGCGCGAAGCCGTCGTAAATGTATATAATAATATTGTAAGGATAGGACTTGCTGCCTTGCAATGCTTCGTTTCGTGTGGACTGTAATGCTGTGAGCCGTCTGCTGTGGAAAAGAATAGAGAATGGAGTCAATGGAAGTAAATGGAGTTGGAGAGTTGCTTGTGTTAGCGTTGGTTGAGTGTGCTGTGCTAGGAGATTGGCCTATGTAAGTTGCAGTTTGGTATTTGGTGAGGGGGACCCCCCTCTCTTCGTCTCTTCTCCTATGTTTCCAACTCTAATGCATTCTTCCCATTGGATCCCAAGCATCTCTAACATATAAAGTTGCAACGACCCACGCTCACGCCAACCCAGCCAAGACCAATGCTTTAGGTCCGTCCATAAGAACACACTGCTCTGCTTTTCCCAAGCTCTCAAGCTTCTTCTCCAATGTGTCTATGCCTGGCATTGGCTCCCATGAGAAGGAGAAGCAGCGCAAACATTTGACTCGTACCATCCAACCCACCCAAGCAATTCTAACGGCGACATGGCCAAGTCCCGTCGTTCACTCTCATGTCATGTACATACGGCAAGTACTGTCTGCCCAGAAATTAACCACCGCCGGCCTGGCAAATGGCTTCCGTAGACTTCCACGGAAAATCATCAAGCCACAATATACACGGACATATTTTAACACTATTTTACTCACTGTTTGCCCCACAATTAATAAACCAACTTAAATTCCTTTCTCTCCGTCTTTCACCGCAGCCGTTCCTAATCTCCCTACACACCCTGCCCGACCACCCGACAAATACCGAATTTTACAATAATTTCCAAATATTATTTACACTTTTTAGCAAAATCTCCCATACCTCCATATCATTCCATGTATTTCAACTAACGTCAGCCTCCAATTCCTATCTCATGTACAATTAGACAATGCATACGCACAATTCACACATCCACACCCAAATTTTAATGTGGATTTACCCAAGTCATCCATTTCCTCCATGCTCACATACACACCGAAAAATTAATAAAACGCCCGGTTAAGCATTTTTTAATTTTAATCCACCGCCAACGGCGCCTTTAGTATCGGCTAGTTTACATGCAGGCGGAAATCTAACGAGATTTCCATCATGACTGTACTGATGATGAGCATTGTAAACAGAATACAATAATGGGGAATTTCAGATTATCTGCTTGATTTGTTTTTCTTTTTTGCTTAGACTATCCATTATAGACCGTAGGTCTACTAATTACTACTACTAATTAATTAAGGTAATTTTAAATATTTGCCAGTATTTATTGATTATTCAAGTATGGCAGGCCAAAACTGTATAATAAAATACTAATGTCCGGCTCTGGCATATAATTTTCCATATTTTTCATGATCCGATAATTTTCATGTAATTCTCTGCAATTAAAAATCCATGCGACCGTCTCTATAAAGTCTCTTGACCCTACCCTACAGCCCCGCCAGGGCTGATCTGCAGACCTGAAAACTTGTCGTTTTAATTTTTAATTAAATATATACCCATTTGTTAGTACAGAGAGATAAAATGCTAGAATATTTTTGTATCCAAAATAATTTCTAAAAATCTATATGAACATTAGTTTTCAAATATGGAAAGAAATAGGATAATAAGTTTTAATTTATTATTATTGTACGTAATAAGTAAATAAGATCGTACGCCGTATGAATAAACCACTACTTATTCTGCTTATTGTGATTTGTGTATAGGATTGTGTTCTTTCCTTTTCCTGTCGATGACAACACAAACAATTACAAATGGACTACATAGCCACAACAGCGTTTAGGTGTTGCTTGGGAATGTGGAATTTAAACTCACGCAGTCTGCATTAAATTAAAATATTATGTCCTAAAGCATTTTTTTTGACATTTAAATTGTTATTAATTATTAGTACTGATTTAAATTCTAAGATGCCTACTTTAGTAACATTTAAGGTTGATTTTTAAATTCCTGGAACTTATTGGATCTCACAAGGTCGCAAAAATTTGACCATGTACAGATAACATCCATTTCTTTCGCTTTCTGTAATAAGATCCACCACACTTCAGCATACAGTAGGACACATTTTTTTGAGCTAAGTCAGTACAAAAAGACACACGGCCTTCTCATATAGGAACACTAAAATTATTTTCAAAGAATTAAATTTAATTAAAAAAAAAATTTGAAATGTAATATCCAATTTATAAAAATCACATTACTCCAACCCATTATTCATGTTGTTAATAGCTCTTTAAATAAATTCCGTAAAATTAATAGTTGTTTTTCGGTCATTTTGGAATACAGTTCCAGCTTCCAGCTTTTAGCAGATTGAAAGAATATTGATTTACGAAATAATGTTCGGTGTGGAGGAATATCAAGATTATTGGTCCTGTAGATGATTGTAGGAATTTATAATTTGATACAATTTCTGCTTCTTAATCCAATTTCATATTCTAAATGTTCTTTAATTGAAAAAATATGTTGTAATTTATTATAATAATATAATAATTAATATAATAATTTAAATATTCGACCAACAATTTACTACCTAAAGAACCAAGTGATTATTACAATTAATTATTCCTAAAATTAACAAAATTATTAAAATAATTTTAATTTTGAGAATTATTTGTATTTATAGATAGTATCATATAGTATGTGTATTGGTAATAAAGACCTATGAAATTAGCAAAAAAATCAGTTGCACAGTTTAACAAGCCATTATGTACATAAGTACATATGAGATGACACATTTTCTAGTTAAATCCCAGGGTACCGGGATAAGTGGAAGAAGTTTGTAACTGAAGGATTTTCTAAACGGAGTTGAAAGACAAAGCATATAGATAATGGAAAAGCTAACTGGGCGTCGGAGTAATTGCAAATTGACACTGTCAGTGTGTCAAAGATGCATCGGCGGGAGTGTCTTTTTGTCAGTTGCATTCCCTTGAAGTTGCTTGCAAGCAGCTGGTGCTTTAAGTTAAAAGAGGCGAGATTGAAGGTACCTATATGTGTATATGCTTATAACAGTATAAGGAGAAAAAAACTAAAAAAAAAGTACAACAATCCGCCATGACATTATAAAACATATATGAGCATATCGTCTGTGAAGTATCAAAAAGTACCAATTTCTGCGTTGAAGGGATAGAAAATGGTACGTTGGGAACCTTCGCCGACGATATATATTTCCATGGTAAATACATATGTTTTCCAGAAATGCATTTGCCTGGAGGAGAAAACCTGCTGTATGTACATTGAATAGGAAGCTGCAGGCAGATTTCAGGTTTAAAGTCTTTAAGACCCTATATTCACTATTCACCGCTGAAGCTGTCACGGGTTGATTTCATATACGAAGCAAGACACGGGATATGCAAAAGTACATGTATGTGAGGAAGGATAAATTCGCTTTTCAGTCATTAAATGTTCCCGTTTGTGAGGAGAAACATTTTAATTAAGTAATTTGTTTCGACAGCATTTCAATGTGGAGATGTGGACAATGAGCTCATTCCTATAATACCCGGATACATTTAAATACATACGGGAATTACAATTGAATAGTGTTATGAGCGGTTTGTTTACATACAATTATTAATTACTATACAAGAATTTACATATACAAACGAATGGACGAACATTTTATTCTTATCGTTGGCTTGGCGAAGTAGGAAAATGTACCAATTTCAATGGTGAAGGGATACAAATTGGTACTTTGGGATCCTCCGCCGATATTATGTACATAATATGTATGTCATCTCATACGAACGATTTTCGTAATATGCGGATTTATTATTGAACTATTATGAATTATTTTATTATTAACATCACAACATCAGTTTATGAAATGTCAAAAACTTGGGATGTTTTATAGGAAGAACCAGCAGGGAGGCCACTTCATTTTTATTATTTGGACAAAAGTCAGCCGTTCGAAGGCTGTAGAGGCGCCCCCATCCGCTGGCGAGCTTCATTCAGCTTAATATAACATGGGCTCACACTTTTCGTCTTCATGCAACTAACATTTTAAGGCATTTTTGACCTCATTATAGCTCCCTAATTATTCGGACCAATAAATCGGACATGATAAAATTTCGACCGAGTAATTCATGTATATTTCCCCGTTTAAAAATTTTGACCCACAGCTATTTCCTAGTCCGCATCGTTTATAGTTGGGAAGGTTTAAACTTTTTAATTTAATCCGGAAAACGTTAAATAATTAAGTATCCCAGGTTATCCTCCTGGTTTTTTAATTGAGAATTTATCAATTTTTAATAATGAATATTAAATCAAAATAATCCCTAAATAATTAATCCAAAAATTAATAATCTTAATCCAATAATTAATCCCTAAATAAATAATCGCAAAATAATTAATCCGCAAATAATTATTCGCAAAATAATTAATCGCAAAAAAATTAATATTTTACTAATCTTACGAGAAAGCAAAGTAGTTTCATACAAAATGTGGGAAAACACCTTAAATTAACTCCCAACTAAATGAGCCCCGCAGAGCAATGAAAATTACGAAGTATTGTGTGCAAGCAAAGCAATCTTGCATATATGAGTAATCGTAGTTTTATATTAGCTGCACTGTAGAATCTATAGATAGACGTAAATACCTAAAAGTAATAAGTCAGTGAGTAAAAAGTCATGTGTATTCTATTCATTCTTCATATAGATCTCGGTTTCCATGCAGATTCTAAATGTAAATTGGTAGTGTTTATACTGTTTATAGTGACCTTGGAAACAAGTATATTATTGTAATCTAAATGAGTCTAATCGTAAGAGAACATGCTAATTAACGAAATAATTAACACCATGTAATTGCATTACCCGATGTAATACTATGTCGTATTGTGTAGGTTGGCTTGGAATATCCTGAATAAATAAATAATTAGTATGAATCCATTGTTACACCATGCCTGGCCTGCTGTATATGCATTCCGTACTGTTTTAAATCCTTATGGACGTTCGAGGATAAATTACCAACAGCGTTACGAAATTAAATGACATTCTTGCTTCTTGGCAAAAATTAAAACTGTAGTAATGAAATAGGCGTTACAGTTACAGACAGATATATAGTAAATGTAGCTAATGTAAAAATAATTTCACTTAAAAATTGCGGCCCGTCCGCTTGTTCTTAGAGTTTTACACTCCAGGAATAATATTTAGTGAAATAGTTTAGTTTACTTTAAAAGTTTAATTGATAAAAAATAACCATTTCCCTTAGAAGCTGAAGCTGATATTGGTTTTGATTTTGCACTACATACTCCATAAAGACAGAACTGTATTAATTCCAGGATCCAATGTTTTTTTTAGTTAGAACGTCGATTGATGAGATTATTTTGAGAAAATTGGCGAAAGTTTTTTTTACTTTGCCAATTTTTGGGGGATGGGCATTGCTAAACATTACACGCCCGGAGATCTGGAGAAAAGGAAATAACATTTAAAAACATTGCGGGGGAAAATATAAAAATAACAAATGTGCCGGGAATTTGAAATTTATGTGTGATAAGTGAAGGAGCAAGTGTTCGTGGGTACTTTTGGTGTCAATGTAAAAGGCGTGTGGTCGAAATTTCCGTGGAAGTCAGTAATTTTGTAATCTTCGACATCAAAGCTTGTTTCCAGTAGAGTTGTAATAGGATTACGATCCGGGAGTCACCTCACGCGGGACGATTGAGGAAGCTTAATTATGTGGCCGCACATCTCCATACTAATTATTTTAAAATATGTACTCCGACCTTGGAACCCCAGTAACCTACAAATTGTTTATTACTACAGATACATGTTATACTGGAAGCTTGACGAAGTTTCCCATGCTCACAACTCCCATTTATGGGAGTTGTGAAAAGCAATGTAAGCTATAAAAAGGACTTGATTTCGGATGAAGATGGTTGAACTATGGTAGGATATATATAGAATGAGTATAGCTAGCGTGTAAAAAATAGCATATAAAAAGTTTTGCCTCTGAAAATGCTTTTTGCTCTTCACGGTTGCATCCTCCACATGTTATATGATGATTGATTATAGTTGTGGGTTGGTCGGACGGAGCTGGATTCCACGGGATTTGGCTCGGCTTTTCGGTCAAAACGGACAGATGACTTTGCACGCTTCAACTGGAATTATGTTGAGGAGAAGGTATCAAGTCGAAGGTGCCAGTCATCCCATGTCCGGAGCGTTGACAGCTCAAGCGACAGTATGGATGCGTGAACCAAATAGAACAACTTTTGTCTGCTCAGCTCAGATTGCTCCTTCCCATTCCCACCACCTAATGCGGGTATCAGTTGGCGACAGGGAAATGCAATAAGCTTGTAAGCATATAAGCTTCAGTAAATTTACAAATTGAAAAAAAAGCTCAAGAATAAACTCGCGTGCAAATATTGAAGGAGCAGCAGCAACAGTTCCTCCTGCGAGGGAAGTCTCCTTTTCAAATGTCTATGGGCATGTGAATGTGATGGAACCGTGTGTGTCGAAGATTGGAAATAGGAGAAGATCGGGGAAATTAGGAGGAATAAGACGAGAAGTGTTGAAAGGCGGAAGCTGAGGATGAAGGAGAAAAGTAACTGAGAATGAGGAAAGTATGAATGAGGTTATAGTAAGGAAAGTATGAAGAGGTTGGAGGAGGAAAGTAGTAAGAAGAGGTTGGAGGAGGGAAGCAGGAAGAGGTTTGAGGGAGAAAGCAGGAAGAGGATGAAGGATATAGGACATAAATAGAAAAGGCGATATAGTTTTGGAAAAGGAGTCCGCGTGTTTGTGGATGAGATGAGGACAATGGGGAACGGTGTGAGAATGCAGATTCCGTCCTCGCCAGAGTGACAACAACTCCGGTGTGTTTTTAAGGAGTTTGTAAAAATTTGGAGTGACAGCCGGAGCGGCAGACGGAGAAAAGGCGATAGATGTGGGGGAAGAGAAAATATTAAGGACGGGGAGGGTACCTCTCTATGTAGTTTAAATGGGGGGAATCGATAAAATAAAAAGCAAGACGTGTGGATCTTTTACTCCGTGTCAATACTTGATGTTTGATGGGATTTTGTAACGTGAGCTACTATACAGATACTTGTGTAGTATATAGTGACTTTGTCAAAATCAAAAGGAAGGATATGAAAAGCATCTCCTATTACTACATATGTACAGCTCTTTACCCCTCGCCTCGGTAAATTCCACACAAAGAGGTAGATCTGACTGGCACACTTTCACATTTCACACAATTCACCCACACAATTCACCCACACACACACATCTATACTTATAATAATTATATAAGTATACATACATACAGTTAATACACCTACACACACATGCACGCATACAGACACTCGCACCCTTACGTAAGACAGTAAACTGACATCGTGACACGGACAGGGAGACGAGGAAGCAGAAGATTGGCGGTGTATGAGAGAATGATGGAGAATTGTTGGATAATTTCTGGTGAGAGTATGGGGAATGGGAATATTAGTGGAGAGAGGAGCGGAAGGAGGAGGTTGTTTTTGAGGAGAGGAGACGAGCCATTAGGATATTTAGAGAATGTGTGGCTGAGTGAGTATGGGAAATTCGGGATGAAGTGGAGAGAAGTTCGGGACCTGACTGGAGCAACATAAACATTGCCATTAAGCCTCATTCCTCTCTCTCTCTCTCTTTCGTCATTTAATGGCCATTCATTATGCCCGAGTCTTCCGATGATATTTTTCTCCGTATAGTCCAAACTACGACTGACTACCTACTCTCTCAGTTTTCCTTTGAAAATCTTGACACGAGATGCTCAGAAGAAAGGAAGAGAGCTTGACTGTATGGGAAAAGGACGTTGGTGTGGAAAAAACGGCTTTGGCGTGGAAAAAGGACTTCAACATGGAAAAAAGGTTTTGGCGTGGAAAAAAAGACTTTGGCGTGGAAAAAGGACAAAACGTGGAAAAAAAGACGTTGGTGTGGAAGAAGCTTTATGGGGAAATGTTGGTCTAAAGAGATGGAGGTTGATGGAGAAATGTTCCTGGGGAGAGGTTCATGGAACAAGAAGAAGAAGAAGGAGAAGAAGAGATGATGTTGATGGGAAAGATGATGTTCATCTGTAGAGAGAAGAGAAGAGGAGCAGAGAGTGAGCCTTTGTCCTCTGCTCTCATCTCAATTCTCGATGATCTCCGCTTCCCACTCATAGCCACTCATTGCATATCCATACAGCCTCCACGCTCCTTCCCCGTGTCTCTGCCGTCCTCTCTCGACTTATCTGAAGAAGAAAACAAGACTGAAATGGATGTGCTGATGAGGAGGATGACTTTGTAGCCCGTAGCCGAAAATCCGGATCCAATCAAATCCTCCCATTTCCCTTTTCCCACTTGACATTCCTCATGATACGGACAAATAAATGAGGTGGCATTAGGCAAAGTGTTCTCTTGAGGAGACTTAAGTCCTTCCTTTCCATATCCTCCAACTCTCTCACTCAGTCAATCTCCTTCCCTCTATCAACTTATTATATTACATTTTACTTCTTCTACACACACACACACACACACACAGAAGTATTACTTCTTCCCCTCATTTACGTCCTGTCGTGTAATTACACAGAAATAACTTTCCTCCTCTACCTATAGGTACGCAAAGTTAAGAGGAGGCACTTGTAATGAGGAAAGTAGTCAAAAGTATTCGACGTGTATCGAAAGGGACGGCAGGGCGTGCAGAATTCGAATTATTGTCGCGAACATTTCAGGTAAGTTTCCCTATAACAGGGCGGAGAAGGAGAAAAAAGCGAAGCAGGAATGTCAGGAGTTTTTCTAGAAATGTCCGGCTTTCGTGAGAAAAATTAACGAGAGAGAGAGAGAGAGAGAAATGCAGAAACTTTGGGAATTACTTGTGGAGGAGGGGGGTGCGACTGGCGTTGGACGCGAAAATAAGGATCCTCTATAAATACACACGACACACTTTATAATGTGGAGGGAGACGAGAAGAGTTGAAGTGAATAAGGTAAAAACTCTTGGAAGTTTACGGATGAAAACCAATTAATCTTGATTATTTAACGCTTTAGAAACTTGTTTTTATTGGAAGCCCGGAACCAGACCTGGTCTTTTGGTCTTGGTCTTCTTCTTCTCCTTCTTATTCCTTTTCTTCTACAGAATATTGCCTGCCCATACTTTGTTCATCTCCTGCCACGTATGTTTTCCATTTATGCGGACGGATGGGAGAGGAGGAGACGTCACTGCTGGAGGGAAGGAGGAATGAGAATAATAAAGGGAAGGGAAAATGAAGGAGGACAGGTTCACCCGGAGGAGATGATTTTGGCGGGCTGCGGGGTGCGCGGGTTGTGGGGATGGACAAGCTGCTATATGTTCATATATATGGGTCGATGGAGTTTAATGTGGGATGACGGATGATGCTCTCGAGCTGTGACTTATTTCAAGTCCCTGTCCAAGTCACAACTTCCGACCATGTCACACAACTTCCGATCGAGCCGTTCCCACCTCAACTTTCCCTCACACAACCATCAAGCCATGTGTATCGTAATGGATGACTCTGGGGGGCAAGCCTGTAGTGTAGTTGAGATGCATCTACTGTGGTGGATGTGATGTGGATGCAGTAGCGGAATTCCTCTTTTCTATATCTCATTGCGCCCTCCTTCTCCTCCTCTGCATTTCCGTTATCGCTCCGCAAGCTTCTTTCCTCCTCCCCCCCCCGTCCTCTCTAATCCCCTGCCAGTCACAACATATGTCTCTTTTCAATTCGCCAATTTGCTTTTCTCCTCATTTCCCTTCAACTTTTTCCCCCTCTCAGACACACAAACATACACACACACACGTCCCAAAACAACATCCTCAAGCAGCTCCTCAAATTCTCCGCGCACTCTTTCACTCTCCCCTCCAGTTCCAATTCCTCTTCCTCCTGCTCCTATGGCCCAGTGCCTTACAAATGGCACCCTGCTAAGGCAATTCCCGTCCATGCTTTTTAGTACAAGCCCAGGGGAAATTCCACAAATCGCTGCAACTTAGGCTTATAGGCAAAAAAACTTGGGCAATTTCATCCGTTTAGTCTCCCGCTGTATCTCCAGCTGGAGGAAAGTTGTGGCACGAAATATAAATAATGAAATAATGACCATCAACAGGTTTGAAATGGAAGACTTCAAGCTCAGCGACGAAATATTTCCAGAAGCTCAACACTGCGAGATATTTCCAGAAGCTCAACACTGAAATATTTCCAGAAGCTCTGCACGGAGATATTTCCAGAAGCTCAACACTTCCAGATATTTCCAGAAGCTCAAAACTGAAATATTTCCAGAAGCTCAACACTGAAATAATTCCTGAAGCTCAACACTGAAATATTTCCAGAAGCTGAACACTGAAATATTTCCAGAAGCTCTGCACGGAGATATGTCCAGAAGCTGAACACGGAGATATTTCCAGAATGCTCTAGACGTTGATCTCGTCCCACTCATCGCCATGTAGCTATTCCCTTCCCCGGCCCGGCAAAGCAGTTCCAGCTGAGTGAGAAGGTAAAGGAATGAGCGATGAACGGTTGGTTGTGCAGGTAACAAAGCAATTAAAATTTAATTGAAGTAGTTAACGTGATTTGTAGGTTTATTAGATTTTCCATTTCCACTCTCTTTCCGCGTCTCCTCACTCTACGCGCTTCTATATGTATATTCTCTTTTCATTATTCGGAATTCAAGGAACGTTTGCGAATTCAGGTTTACTGTGAGGTTTAGCGGGATTTACTCATAAATACTCCGGACGGAGTATTTCATTTCTCTGGGATTCATTTTAACCTGTGTGTACACACAAACAGACAGACAAGAGATCCAAATGGAGCTAAATATAGATACGTTCCTCCTAGGAAATTAGTCATTATAGACACTAGGAATCTACGGATGAGGAATGGGGATGAGCAACTATACAGCAAGAATTTCCTTCAATTTCAATTGAGTTCCAGTGCACTTGACTGGATGGAAATTCTCATCGCGGACAAGTCCTTCACAAATTAACAACCTTCCGCAGCTCCCAATGTTCAGAGACTTGCCCTGCTCTCATCCAAGTATTAAATCATTCAGCTCCTCAAATATTACTTGGAAAATCATTCTTTTGAACAACTCCAATGGCCGAATGTTGTTAACGCTGTGAAGGCATGCGGTGGATGGGTCTGCCGGAGGAAAATCCCGGGGAAATTTCTTATCCTTTGCTTATAATGATTCATTTTCTACCGGTGATTTGAATTTCAATTCCATTTTATACCCACGCGAGGGAATTTTTCGGATTCTAGGAATTTTCGGATTCTGGGAATTTTTCTATGGAGATTTCCCAAATGTTTAAAAGCAAGATTCTGCTTGTGTAGATTTGACTTGTGTATAGATGTTGGCTTGTGTATAGAGAAGACTAGGAGGGAAGTAATTGGAAAGCGGCGGAATCCCGCTAGCTTTAATTTCAAGGAATAATTTTGACCAATGGGTTGAGAGTTAGAGTGAGACAGTGAGAGTAAAAAAAAAAGTATATGGCGTGCGCTTGAGCTTGATATTTTGAGCCGATGACTGTCTGTTGGGTTGGCTGGTGAAGTTGTGAGACTTGATCTGAAATGATGCACTTGATGCTGTGTATATGTAATTGTGCCCAAGTGTTCGCACACAAGTAATTGATCAGCATGAGGATGAGGATGAGGATGACAAGTTGCACTTTCCTTAATAAAAATTCTCCTTTTCTCTTCGCCCTCATTCCCTTTCTTGTAGTTGTAAAAAGGAAGAAAAGGTTTTCTCATTACTCGGAGAAGTCTCCTCTCCTCTCCTCCTCCCCACTGTCTCGCTCCATATATCTTCTCCTCCGATGTTTACGTTTTGCTCCGAGATGAGAAGAAAAGAGACAGGGACGAGATTGGCGAGGAGAAGTATAAAATGAAAGTGGCAAACAAACGAGGGGGAAATGAGTGTGCAAAAGCTTATGGAGGGATAGAATAGACGAAGAGGAAGAGAGGTAAGATTGTTTGAAGAGAAAAGCGGAATTGGAATGTTGCTCCTGCTACAGCTTTGACATGTCCTTACACTTGATTTTTCTCTTAATCCGCCCAAGCACTCCTGCTGCCTTTTCTCAAAGCTTCTCCTCCGGCCCACAATTCTTTCCAGACGTATGTACGTTCCCCTGCAGAGGACAACTGACTGGACCAACAACTTCCCACCAACCTCCAATCCCGCGACTTACTTCTCCACCCTTTTCCTCATTTCCTTCTCACGTCCAATATTTCAATATTTTCTCCATCGTAGTCAAATATTTCAATATTTCAACATAATATATCATAATATATCAACAACCCCTACGCTTTCCTTCTCTTTCTTACTTTACGTCCTTTCCATTTCCTTGTGTCAGGGTTTAGCTTAAGGGATGAAGAGCTTGTAGGCTAATTAATTACTCGTTCTCATATTCCCCATCTGAGTTATTAGTGCAAGCATCCAATCTCAATGCTAGAGATTACGTCCATAGACTCACACCTTGTCTTGATTGACAGCATTAAAATCTTCCTCTATTTTACCTGCCGTCATTTCGCTGTTCCTCATCTCCGCCCATCTGCCACATCCTACTATCTTCACTCCAACCATTTTACAAAGGGAAGTCGGCGGGATGAGTGAGTCGTAATCGTAAGAGCACAATTACAGATAGGTGGGAGGAATGAATGAATTTTGAAAAATGGGGGGTGTGAGAAGGTGAGAAGGGATGAGACTTGAAGCTAAGAGTACATGGTGAGTGCGTGAGAGACGACGTTTTGGTGCTGATCAAGTTGTTGAGGCGGTTGTGGTGGGGAACTGTGGGTAGTCACGCCATAATAGAAAAATAAGATGGACTTATCGGCCGCGTCGTGTTTCGCGGGTCGCGGAGGAAAAGAAATGATATTAATAATTATTATAGATTGAGGCCCGATCAATAATTTGTTTGTGGCGTGACCATGTTTTGTGCAAGAAATTGGTCTGAAAAGCTGTGGAATGGTTTGATAGAGAGAGAGGAGGAAAAGGGAATGATGGAGTTGAGCGTTGTGGCAGGACGGCACTTCCCCTTATTTTTTTCTCTCCTTTCACTCTGCCACCAGATTCATTTAAAAGGAGAGAAAGGGAAGAGGACTCCCGACAGTCTGGAATTCAATGCTGCCGCAACTTTCGCATCCATGACCGCAGGGAATTAATGGGAGAGAGTGCCTCCGAATCATTTGTGACGAGGAGGAGAAGGCGACAATGAGTGTGTGGGAGCAAAGAATTCTCAATTCTCAGGTTGATTGAAGAGCACACGTAGAAAATAGATATAGTTCCTTAGCCAGAGTGGAAATAATAAGCCTCACGCTGGACTGCACACAGCTCCTTCCCACTCTCCAGTCCGTCCACCATCGCAAAATTATCCAGCCTGTGGACGATCTCAAAATTCTCCAGGCTGTGGAGGATCACTCTGGACGATCGCAAAATTCTCCAGCTCATGGACATACTCGCAAAATTCTCCAGCCCATGGACATACTCGGAGTTCTCCAGCGCGGGAGCGCTCACTATGGGCCTACAAGCACAAAAACGCCCAATCAAGGGATTATTCCAGGTGAGCAGGTAGAAAGGGAAGGGAGAAAATTGGGCTTTTCACGTAATTCCAGCAATTTCCAGGAAAGCAACATGCAATCCAAATAGGTATAATCTTTTAGAAAAACATGTTTCCATTTCTATTATTTCCTATCACATGTTTCAATTGCCTCTATCACATGTTTTTGACTCTCACTTGTTTCCATTTACTCATCTGCTTGATGCGAATAACAACCCGTCCCACTGGCTCTTCAGACAATTACCAATACATTTGATAAATAAGCGGAGTGTGCATGTCTTGGAAATTGGTAGCGACACTTCGGATCGCTGCCACAACAAGTTCCACTTTGGAAATGTGAGAGTATATCGTGTGGAGGTTTGAGATAGATGAGAAAGCTCGCGTACATCCTTACTGCCTGCTGGGCGACTGACTGTAGTGTATAGTAGACTTGATTTTCGGCCCCACCGGTCTCAGTAATTCTGATTAGAGCTAATAAAATCCTGTTATTTGTTTTTGCGGGTTGTACCGTACAACTTGTGTATTTTGGGACAATGCTACATATACTAAATGTGAACTGACGGAGGCGGGAAGGATAGAGGAGTAAATAATATTACAAGTGTATAGTGATTTATATTTGCATTAGGCAACTCTTGTTACAACTCTTGTTGTTTGCTTTGCTGAGTGCGGAGAGAGAGAGAGAGAAAGAGAGAGAGAGAGAGAGAGAGGATAATTTCAAGGGACATATTGCTTTCCATATTTCCTCTACATACACGCCACGTCTGTAACGGAGCAAATGAAGTGGCTGGGGGAAGTTGGTGGGAGTTGATGGCGCGGGTGAGTCTCGGAATATCCGAAAATGTAGAAAATCTAGAGGACATTGAGGAGAATTGCAAGGGGGAATTATTATTGGGAAGCAAACAATGACATAGTGGGAGAAAATAAGTGAGGTGCTTGCAGTCATCCGCAGGATATCACTTTGCTCTCTGTCGTTAAGGGAGTGCCCGAGACTCTGCACATTTCCAAGATTGCACATTCCAAGGCTGATTTTCCCGCCCGAAATGGCAGCATAATATTTGGTAGTTTAACAGAAAAATCCCGTTGCCAATGCCAGATACTTGATATAGCGCGGATTCAGAAGTCGAGTCTAATGGCAATCATAAATTCCCTCAATCTCTGGATATTTCCTCTCTCTCTCTCTCTCTCTCTGTTTCTCTCTTTCTCCCTTTCTCCAGACTTCCATGGCAGCCTTCTGCATCCGCCCAATAAGTAATGCTCGCAAAAGCCGAAATACTATAGAAGCCAATCCTAGTGTGCAAAATTCGTTAAGCTCTGTGGATACAAACATGAAAATAGTCTTTCCTTTTGGCGCTACTTCCGCTGTAAACAAATTATCTCAGGGTTTTATTGATATTTCCAGTTCCTCCACCAGCCCCATCCATTCATCCCGATCTCTTTGATTTCTATTTCTACTTCACTGGCTTAAATCAAACCCTCCTCGAAAAACACATTCCCATTTTCCGCCAACTTCCTTGCCATCCAGATGTCAAATTAAAGCACCTTTCAGTAATTGAGTTTACGTAACCATGCAATCATAAATATTGTTCCTTATGGGCATTCCCCCAGCGTCATGGAGCGATGACACTTATTGACACCCGACGAGAAGAAATCTATTTATTTTTGGGAGTGTGGACATGTTAGCGCGGAGGACGCGGGGGGGAAGATTGGAGATGATGAGGGAAGCGCTCTCGTCATCCTCCCATCTCTCATCATCGACTACAACAGGACCCAGCTCAGGGATTATTGTGAGAGTGAATTATGTACGTAGCTCTTGATATGGAGACATGCTCGTTGACATGATTTATGGATGAAAGGCAAGGGGAAATGATCATGATTTAATACATGGATGCTGTCCATGAGATTCCAATCCCCACTGTCCGAAGCTGGAGCTCCGTCCCTTGAAAAAAAAACACAGAAAAAGGAGTCGAGCATGGCCAAATCATTGCTCTTTACTCTTCTGGTGAAATTGAAGTTTGCTCCCTTGAATTCGGCCATTCAAGAGGCGCATCTGAGTAATGATATGGTTGTGTGATGTGTAGGGAGAGATGGGAAGTCAAGAAGTGAAAAGAGGAGCGGAGGGGGAAAGAAAGCGAGAGAGAGAGAGACAGAGAGATAGTGAAAGCGAAAGAGAGAGAGAGGGAGAGAAAGCGAGAGAGAGGCAGAGAAAGCTGGAGAGAGAGAGACAGCGAAACGGGAGGGAGACAGAGAGAGAGAGAGAGAGGGCACGGAGGTTTATTGACAGAGAAATCATTTCATTTATTTCCTTTTTATCCACCGGAGTCAACAAATCCTGGGATTGAACTAATAAAAACAAAATCATTGTAGAACATGAAATGCCTGTGAGGGTCGTAATGTCGTCGTCGGAATAGTAAAAGGTCGTAATGTATATAGAACATACTCTTACTATGTTGTAGCCCTATAGACCTATTGCTCCCTTTCAGAACACTCACAAGAATAATTACATCCTGCAATTTGTGCCTGGATATCTTTGTAATTAAGTATATATGTAGAGCGAGTTGTGTGGACTATAGACGCATTTACATTTCCAACCTCCAGCATTGGCAGTCTTGGGTCGAAACGCCAAAGGAGCTAAAGTGTTTGGTGCTTGGATGGAAAGGTGCGGATTGTGGAGCGGACGAAGGCCGTGGTCTTTATTACGAATTTGCTGCTTATTCTCTGTGTCAATATTATTAGGAGAGGAGTAGGAGGGGAATGTGTGGGAAGGAGAGGACGGAGATGACGGAGAGGAAGGACAGAGGGAAAGGGAAAGGCTTATTATGAGAGACTGACTGGACAAGGACAAGGTTCCGGGAAGTAATAAAGTTTAAAGTTAAAGACACGACCAATTTGGTTTTGTGTGAGAGAGGGAGAGACTATATATGGGTAATTGGAATACAGAAGGACTGGCGGAATGAAAAGGCGGAGTGGAATGTCCGTGGGAATGAGGAAGTATAAGGAAGAAAGTGATGGACTTTTGGGTTTGGAGGAGCAGAGAAGAGAAGAGAAGAGAGGGGTTTGGAAATAAGCACGTCTGGTGGTTGAGTGCAGGAGGCGGAGAGGAGATTTAAATGGTTGGAGGAGATGATAGTGTTGTTGTTGGCTGATGCTGTTCTTGGCCTGAACTTAAGTAGTCGCACGTGTCGTTCCAGATGCTCAGATGCTCCCATCTCCCTCATCCGCTTTCTCCTGTCTCCTCATTAAAAAGTCCATCTTTCTCCCCGCTCCAGGATGAGAATTGAGAAGACGACGAAGAAGAAGACTGTTGGGCTGTTGAGGACTACTCTAGTACTTCCATGTGCACTTGCATCGCAGTGTACTTCCTCCGGTCTTCTGGACGCACTTATTTCACAATACAATAAGGATAAAAGCTGGGCCTAATCTTCCTCAAGCTCTGCTCCACAGCTACAAATAACACACGACGATCAGAGACGATGAGACGAGGGAAGAAATAGCACATTATTATATAGCCATGGAAAGTGTTGCGGGCATTATCGGAGAGATGAACCTTGTCTTCACGCCCTTTCTCCTTCCTCCAGCACAGCCAATAAAATGTCCTCTTGGCCTTGCTTTAAGCATTTGTATGCACCAAATCTCTATACGTGGGATTTAATTACCCATCTATTAAAATTAGCGAATGATTTCGATTCACTTGTGCAATGTGCTGATACCGGAGCATCTATATAGAGAGTAATGAGGTAGGGAGCCTTTGGTTAGTGGGACTTTGGGTAGTGAGACTCCATTAAAATCGTCGTGGTGTGTTCGGCCGGCAGGTTGTGGGAAGATAGAAGAGATCGAGGAAAGGCTTGGAGAAGGTGTCCCGCGGGGGAAACTATCCCTTGTACACCGGTGCGAACAATAAGAAAGTGATGTATAGGAGAGGATTAATGGCAAGGTCGGTCCCTTGCAGCAGGTGAGCAGGTAGCACATGCTCATGTATTAGCATATGTGTGTGTGTGTTGTGTTCAGGGACGGACAGGAAAATCCAGGTAGGAATAGGAGAGATATATCGGTGCTCTGCTGCTTCATCTTCCCAACTATCCCGGGCTGGAGCACACGACCACATGAGTTGGCATTCGCAAGTTGTCAAGGCCGGTGAGGTGCTGGAGCAGGACGAAAACCATGTTCATATACATGTATAGGCAGGAACTGCACGCGAAATCCCAGAGATAAGAGGTCGTTGGCGAAGGATCCTGAAAAAGTACCAACTTTTCATTCCGCCCGATGCACTCAAGCAAAAACACTCGACAGTATTCTATAGAGCCAAAAGGTACAATGCATTTGTTCTAAGCGTACGCACACTTCTCCTCAGTTTCCGTCCGCTTATTTCAATTAGCTCAAAGTGGATCTTGGCACATTATCAAAAATACGAGATTAGTACATTATCAGGACACAAGGATCTTGGTACATTATCAAAAGACGAGGATTTTGGGACATTATCAAAATACGATTGGTACATTATGGAAATACGAGGATTTTGGTACTTTAGGAAAATACTAGGATTTTGGTACATTATGACAGTACGAGGATTTTGGTACATAATGAAAATACGAGAATTTTGGTACATTAAGGAATTGAAATTAGTACTTTGAGATCCTTGACGGAAGCTTGTAGTATGGAATTGGCTTGTGATCCGCTCATTCCTCACGGAGCTGGTGAAAAACTGATGGAGCGTGATTGAGAGAAGGTCTCGTGTGGTCGGGAAGGAAGGGTTGAGGACTGGCAGGTTGTGACACGATGAGGCTATGGGGAAGATGGAGGAGCCCTATTGCGAACCTTAAGAGCTCCCATCTAGTCCACATTTCATGGGTGACTGGCTGGAGGAGATAAAAGGCGAAGAGTGAGGAGTGAGAACAGAAGGTTGTGGATGAGAAGAGAGGGAAAGCAAGAAGGATTAGAGAAATGATGCGGTTGCGGAAAAGTTAGGTGTAGTCAGCAATATCGCCGTCCTCTCCATAGCCATGAAACCCATTGTTTTCCTCCTGGAGCGTGCCCGACTCAAAGGATTGCGACAACAACAAGGAGCACTGTCAGTCTTAAACGAGAGGCATCAATGACCTCCCATCCACACTGTCCAGGTCATCTTCGTCCTCACCTGATATAATACCTATGAGCTATATATCTTTATATGGGTGACATAGGTATACATATTACTATACAATAGGTATATGCTTATATGTACATATAAGTGCACCTATAGTAACTTTCTCCTCATCCCACATCTAAACTCTTACATATAGAGAATATTCATTTATGGAGACAGTGACTGAGTGATTGTGAAATTGCCATTTCTCACCTTGCCCCGTCCTTATCCTCCAAGCTTATTATTGTCTCTCACGCTCCCGCATATCCTTTCATCCCCATACGACACGCTCATCAAGGGAATAATAATTATTTAATAATTAATTATTTAATAATGTGACGCAACCTAATGATGCATACTTCGGTAATACAGCATCAACGGAGTCAAGCTAACCAAAGGCCGTAACTTAAATAAATACACAGCGCAGCTACTCAATAATGCCGAGATACACAAGAAACAATTGGTATAGTATAGACTTTGACAAGTAACCGAAGGTAGTTTATTACAATCGGTGTTATCGTGGCCACTACTCGGACAAGACTGTTGAGGATAGCTCAGAAGATGTTAGGTGAGGGTTCTACGATTAGAGGATTACACTATCGGTAAACAAGGTGATGTATATTAGTACAATTAGGAACCTGACAATAATAATTATTTAATAATAATAATTATTCCCTTGATTATTACTGGACGCTGGCAAGATGGGGTATAAGTTTTTGAGCTGCATGAAGAGGAGGATTGGGGTAATGGGGAATGCCCGACGACTGTGGGAATTCCAGAGAATGGCAAGGGAATTTGAGATATGATGAGGATGAGGATGACAGGGTTTGGTGCTGGAGCCGGAGAATAAAGACAGGCGGAGCAATGGGATATTTACATGTGTTAGCTGTAATTAAATACATAGATATATGGTTGGTGGTATAAAGCAAATAGCTAATCCCCTGTGCTTTGTCTCTTGGCAATATGGGGATCAAGAGTATGAGGGGGACTACTACTATGCATGGTGGGATGGTGGAATCAGAGGATCAAGGAGATCCGGATCGTGGTCTTCCAGCTCCTGGATTTCCCTGCTCTTGTTTTCCTTGCTCAGGCCCAACGCCTCTTTGGCATGGGATCTCGTCATATGTGTCCGTCCTCTCTGCCTCCAACAACATTCATGTACATCCAACAACATTCATATGTGTGCATATATACGTGGTTGTTCCCTTCCCATGTTCGTGCCACCACTCTCCATCAACTCCGTCATAATAATACACAATCATACAATGTTTAAAATTCCCGTTCCCGCACCAGGGAATTCTACTCTGACAGGTTTATTATGCAAAAGCTGGAGGATGATGAAAGGATGGAATAGCATCAAGATGATGGCGTCGACGAGGTAAGTAAATGAATCAACACCTCATTCTTCTTCCTGTCCACGTCGACTCCTCCATATAATTCAATTAATCTTCATTCCCTATGCCTTCCCTCATTTTCCACTCTTCCACCTGTAAAGCATTAATAAATAATTATCCTTTTGCTTCAAAGTTCAAACACAATTTTTACGACTCCATTTCATATATCTTATGTATTAAATAGAATCTTTTATATATTTTGTACTCCACCGTAAATTTTATTGTAATTAAGGGTGTTTACTCGATTTCCTTGGTCACTGAATATATCCGTTTGAAATTTTGAAGTAAGAAGTCGGTCCAGAATGGACTAGAAAGAGCAGGACTAATAATAAAAATCAGAATGTCGGGAAGTTTCTCCGGAGGAATTTGGCTTATAGACGAGACACGAGAGTGAAATTTTTGGTCCAAGTATAGTAGTGTGATGATGATGATGATGATGGTGATATTTTGCTGGGAGACGTGGAAATTGAAACAGTTGGTTGGATACTGACGGGGGGAGATGTTGAGTTGATCTTGTAGACTTGCCTTCCAATTTCATGATTCATTACTTGCACAACTCAATTCTTCTAGACTGTTCACGGGCGATTTTGCAAAAATCCTGCAAATGTCATGTTTGAAGACAACCTAGATAACTTTCCTTTTACTCGAATCATATACTCCAGCTAACTGCAATTTATACGATGTTACTCAGATTTGAGCCGAAGGAGAAAATAAAATCTTACATGTACTTAAGTGTAACTATGTATATAAATATAAGCTGCTTTTTAGTATATAAGCTCTTATATATAAGTATAGAAATCATATTTATAATTTATGACATTACACTATATGCAACTGGAACTGGAGGCAACGACGAGAGAAATGGGGAAATCCGGAAGCGTCGTGAAAGTTGATACAGTGTCGTATATTCTAAGCAGCTGCTCAAGTGACCTCTACAGGGAATTTCACACTGAAGTCCCGTCCGGGCATTAGGTCACTATCACGAGAGAATCACGAAGCAGGAGCAATATAAGAGGAACCGAAACAGGATAAAGCTCACACACTCACACACCACACGCTCTGTAATCCTTCCGCGTGAGAATAAATTCGGAGAACGAGTTCTACTTGCGTTTTTCTCCAGCACGTGACCACCTTTCGTTTTGTTAACGCGCGAGATTTCCTCAAACTCACACTGTTTTAGTTTAGTGTTTTGGTATTTTGTGTGTGGCTTTTGTATGTTAAAGTTAAGACCTAAGAAAAACTATAAAGCAGTTAACCAGTAAACGTGCTAAATACGAAAGTTCGACGTTCAACCTAATCTGTCGTCTGTGTACCAAAATCAATATTAGAAGGTTCGTCGACATTCACAAACAAGTTAATTTCCTTGTGTGTCATCTCTTCAGTTGAACGTTTATACCTCTGAATTTTATTTAATTCACTTGATATTTCATATTCTTTTGTAGCTTCTTGATCTTGACTGAACCCTCTGCGAAATGAGATAACATTTAACCGAGTCGCTCATTGTTTCTCACACAAGTATAATGTAAACAACGTGCTGCCAATCCAAAAGTACATACCTAATAATAAACCTTATTCATAATATGTACATACACTGTTAATTTATCAAAGCAGACTGAGTCTGAGTTTACTTTATGTACATGAAGCAGTTCCTCAACCTTCGACGATCAGTGTGGAAGCGTGGTAAGGAGACTTGACAGTCCAGCTCAATTTAATTTAATTCTGATTGCATGAAAATATAATATTTACAATTAGTTAAAGTTCGAAGGAACATCATGAATCATGCTCTGAATAAAATTCAGTTCATATGTCTTGATTAGCTTCTTACTTTACAACTTACAAAAATAAAATTACAATTAAGTATACAGTGTCATATTACATTTCAACGCCGTAATAATTTGCTGTTATCAGCAATGTTTACTCATTTTTATTTATGTATTGTCCATATAAATGTGCATTCACAGTATTAACATTAACAAGTATTTGATTCCACATATTACGCAAGAAGTATGAACGATTGCTCATTGCTCAGTATGTTTTACAAAACTAAAAGTGCATATTCAAAATTTATTTTCATATAATATTATTTACCTTTGACCTTTATTCTATACTTATGTACGTATAAAATTTATATTTTAAATTCCTATTTTTTATTTCCTATTCGTATACTTATATACAGACCTTTGCTGTATTGCTATATGTACACTTTGAATTTGCTGTGGTTGAATTGCTGCTCTGAAATTGCACCATTTTGGAAGATCGTTTATAGACTTTTTTTAAAGAATCATTATTTTAGTATGGAGATTGGAGGTTAATAGCACCCAATTCCACAGATAATCCTGCTGTAATAACAGGAGAATGGAGATGATGAAACAGAGTGATTCATGCATCCGTTTAAAGCAATAGGTGATGATAATATTAAAAACAACAATACTAAATACACTTGTTATTACCTATGCTAAGTATATGCATATAGAAAAGTAAAATATTGTGCGAAGGGTGGAGGGGAACGTGAGAAAAGGATTGAGAGGTATGCTATACGCTACAGAGCTGAAAGGGTTAATGTTAATAGATACTTTTTGTGCGTACGTGATGGTTAGTCACTGAACCTAAGGTTATTATTCATAAATGATACATATGCCTATTAAATTAAAATATTAAATTACAAACTCTAGCTTGTTTTCTGTATACTTGGAAGCTGACTTAATTGCCACTAACTTGTAATTGTAATTGTAAACAAGAGCCAAAAATAGAACGGATGTGTGAGTAGTTGGGAGAATTGATTGTAAGGGAAGGAGATAAATGAAAAAAAAATGCATGTTGACGCAATGATGTAATAAATACATAATGAGTTGATGGCTTTTTTGCTTTAAATAGTTGTTGGTTTATTGGTTTTAATGTTTTGGAATGGTTGTGTGTGAAGTTGTAGAGGATCGGGGAAGATGAATGGAAGCTTGACATGGATTGGTGGCATGAGAGGAGTTGGCCATCTGCTGCGAATGACAATGGAGAGCGGGAAGAGGGTCTACAATGCTTTATGCACCGGTTAGTATCCACACTGTATTTTCTTTTTGGTAAACTCGACAGCTTCAACTGCCCCGTCCGTACCCAAATCTATGTACCACTTCTTTTACATTATTGTTAAATACATCTCCTTTCTTTCATTCATGGTATCAAAGGGTTGGCGCTCAAGCCGTCCAAGTTTCTTTCCCATCCATCCTCCAGCATTTTAGTGCCAGGCAGGGGTTATCCTTATTATTTAATATTACCTCCTTTCCTTTGTTACCAGGCACGGCCACACTTCTTCCCTACGTTTCCTCTTTTACTTGCCACTCTCGTCAGAGACGTCCCTTTATACTCCAGTCCACCAACCCATTTTTCTTGTCTTCATTCAGTTGACGAGAAAAAGACAGCAGGGTAGGTATAGGGTACAAGATCCGTGGAACATCCTTTAATCTTCAGTTCATTTTTAACTGTTTCTCTTATATACTCTTTTTGATTCTCTTCTGCCCGGTCTGAAAATCTCTAATTTTTTCCCACGCACAATGACAGCATCCAAACCCATAACTGTAATTGTGGAGGGCAATATCGGGAGCGGGAAAACCACCTTCCTCAAGCATTTCCAGAAACACCCTGATTTTGCGGTCGTGGACGAACCCATTGACAAATGGAGGGATTGTCAAGGACATAATTTGCTCGTACGCCCAACTTTATAGTTATATTTATAGTCTTTACAACTTGTAGTCCTTAAATATAAACTTTTAGTATTTTCATTATTAATTGTCGGAACAGTTTAGTTGAGATGTTGATTCCATTCAAAAACTAGTTTAAATGTTGATAACGAATAAATCTTCAATTTGTGGTAATGTATTGTCATTAAATTCCAGGATTTAATGTACCGGGATCCCCGAAAATGGTCACTATGTTTTCAGTCGTACGTTCAGTTAACTATGCTGGATCTCCACGTGAAGACCGTTGCGAAACCAGTCAAGATGATGGAGCGGTCGATATTTAGTGCCAAGTAAGTTTGATGGAACAAAAGTATTAGAATTTCTACGTACCAAGTTCTTCCTAGGTACACAAATTTTAAATTTTTATATTTGCAAAATCGTAGATACTGCTTCGTGAGAAACCTGAAAGATCAAGGTTTGATGAATGATGCTGAATACACTGTTTTGACTGAGTGGTTTGACTTCATCCAAGAAACTATCCCTCTCAAAGTGGATCTCATTGGTAAACTTGCAGTAATTTTTGAAAGATTAATTAATGAAGAATTGTTTTTGTACATAATTGGCATTCCTGTTTAAATGAAAGATTATAATATGCTAAATTATTTTATTTTCCTGGCAGTATACTTAAAAACGGATCCAGAGGTTGTGTTCGAAAGGATTGCAGCCCGCGGCAGATCCGAGGAAGATTCCATATCTCTTTCCTACCTCAAGAGTATCCATAATCTCCACGAAGATTGGTTACTCCATCAGAAGTTTGGACCAGTGCCTCCTGTGAGCCTCTTATTTTTTTAAAACATTTGACGTTTTTCATTTATACATTTTAAGATATTATCATTATTTATCACTGAATTCACTCCATTTTATGATTATAACATTCGGTTGCTTTTCATAGGTGTTGACCATTGACGCAAACGAAGATTTGTCCAAGATGATGATGAGCTATTCAATGTGTGAAGAAACAATAATTCAGAAAGTAGCAGTTGCAAACTGCTAACCCAACTTCACTACCTTACATTCTGATGCTAGACTCTTGCATGTATGTAATTTACTAACTCTTGGATGCTGTCAAGTTAATGGGGTAACATTGTAGTTATTAAAAACAAATGGTATCAAGGGGAAAATAACCATAAACCAGTTGTTATTATTTATACCTATACCTCTTGAGGTATGTATTAATGAAAGATTTTTGAAAGCTATAATATAGGATAAGTGTATGGTATTCCAGTATTTTTATTATTTATAAGTATGTGTGCGTTTGCTGCAATAATTTGCAAACAGCTTTCAAATTCTAGAACATTTCGTGTACTTGGAGCTAACTGTAGTAAGGAGTTGTACTAGAAAACATTGTTTAGCAATATTATTAAAAGGATATATCAAATGTTGATATTGGCTACCATTTAAACCACCAGTAAATTCTGGAATTTACAGTAAATTATTGAATTTACAGTAAAATTATTACATGAGAATACATATTTAACCTAACCTAACCAAAAAGAAGTGTCACCTAACCTGACATATTTAATTCCATTTAATAACATGGTGTCGCGCTATAAAGAATTTAGTACGTCAGGGTATGTGACATGATATTTACTGTAAATTCAAGAATTTACTGTAAATTCATATTATTTACTGTAAATTCATATTATTTACTGGTGGTTTAAATATATCCCGTTGATATTTTGAAGTCTACGTGTAAGTTTTTGGTGTAACATGTGGCGACAGGTGGCACAGATTGCTTTTACAATGCATTTTAGCAAGACTGTAATATTACTTATTTATGTGAAAATTTTTCATCACCCAAAGACGATGTTACAATATGAAATGAGAATAAAAGGATAATATTGGTACGTATGTTGGATGTGCAAATATCAAATATTATTTGATGCGTTGTTTTTATTAGAAGTAGTGGAATAATAATCTTAACGGAAACATCCCGTGGTTATGATATTTCTTGACTAAAAGACAAGCACTCTGGGGAATAAAAGTTAACTGTTGTGAGAATTTGATTTCCACGAGACGTTTCAACGCTGGACGTTTTGAGTCGCTTCTGCATTTTATGCTGCAATAATCGGAAAAGTTAAAATAATTTCTTGCCAAGTGGCACTACGAACATGGCACATTGGCTGTTTAAGTGCAGAGATAAAAAAATAATACAAGGCTTGACAAAAACTAATATAAGCATTGTGGCATTTTACCCTTCTAAATAAGACTGTCAACGGATTAAGAATTTCGCTTCTCCATTCCATTGCGGATTATGAGCATATGTTCTTCTGTATAGTGCACATTCACGATCACGATCATATTATTTTATTATTCACGAATGCTGGAATCATAATAGGGTAACATGCATATCAAGGCTATAACTCCGAAGCGGAATATTGTCTCCACCTCCACTTTGGACCGGGTGATATTTTCACCGGAGTGTGAGCGTACACGTCACTATAGTACATGTTTATGTTTGACTCAAAGGTACATGTCTGAATTTGCTTACCTACATCCTACCCTACACCGTACAGTCAGGATCTATACATACCCTTCCTCCAGGTCAATATTTAAAACTGCCCCCTACATATTCGTGTATAGGGTAAATTTTCACCACCAATCTGTCCTTCCTATATCCTATATAGGCAATTCTTACCCATAATACTTATCCTTATTTATGTCCTTTAGAAAGTTAGAAAGAAATATAGGCGAATATAAACTATTAGTAGCGTTAGAACCAATTCTAATCCAAACTATGTTTTACAAAATCAATTTTCTATATTAGTTATTGATTACTATAGGTGAAGTTTGCTGGAAGAATAAACACAATTTGCTGCAACTAGCAAAAATGGTATTTTGTCTGATAACTGTTCTTTTCAAAAGGAAATTAACACTAAAGCGGGAGTGATTAAGTAATTCTCGTATTTTCTATTGAAATTCTCGTTGACTTTATTTATGGCTTGACCTTTGTGCACTGTACTTTACAATTAAGAAATAAGCCGTGTCAACAAGAGTAAAGCGAAAAATAGCATTTCTGACTGACTTCTGTAAATAAGGGCGAGGTTTTAAGGACTATTTTCAATTGATGTTTTTCAAAATTAATTTATCTTTGGTTGTTGGGTTAGAAAAATTCGAAAAAAACTGCATTTAACTATGAAGTATTTAGATAAATGACACTGTGCCTTCCTATTCTTTCTATTTTTACTGCCCAAATGTCTGCCTACCTATTTCCTCTTTCTTTCTAACACTTTTATGCGCCCCTACCTATCCTATACCTACGAATTCCCGAATTTCGTTATCCTTCCCTTCCCTACAAATATGCCTATAAGTAGGATCCTTGTAGGTAGGAATTTTTTAAAAGGTTAGCCGCAGGAACTTTATGATGTTTGACGGACGATATTCTCGTCACAGAATTTATTAAACTTTATTTAACATTTGAACGACGGGAAAATCTCAAAATCAAGCCCAAAATGATAATCTAAAAGGAAATAAATAAATAGCGGATAATCCCAATTGGATAAAATAGAATTTCGGCGTTTCATTATTCCTTTCTTTGGCTAATAATGTGGTTTCATAAAATGGTTCCCTTTCTTTATGTTCAGCGCATCAGCAAGTAAACGTGTCCTTTTGGTTTTGTTGATACGAGGTCATTTGAGGACTTTCACGCAACATATCATACTTAACAATAATGTAGAAATATAGTACGGAACTTTGTCAAATTAGTTGAAATTAATACATAAATAAAATAATGGAAATGGAAGGTAATTTAAATAAATAATAATAAAGTGACGACAATAAAGTGAGTGATTGAGTATTTTAGTGGGAATAATAATACTACGAGGACTAAGGATAATAAATATTAATAATAATAAATAAATAATAATAAAGTAAATTGCAAGTATTACTATAAACTATAATGGTCAGTAATTGACAATTATTGTAGTTGAAAGTAAATTGTTAAGAAATCATTTCCAGAGCCTGGGTGAGTTGACGGGGACGGGAGGCAGTGAAACTGGGAAAGGGCTTGGCTCGCCACCAAGCGCCGGAAGAAGTGGGAGAAGAGGTTGATTTGTGGGGAAAAGACGGGTAAAGTGTCCTCTGTTGTGAGCTTCGGCATTTTCCGCCGCTGGGAAATCTTTTGCTTTGCCTTTTAGTCACTCATTTCATTTGCACGTAGAAGAGAATATACAGAAGAGAAGAGAGTAACTACGGTGATACAAAAGTGACTGTTGAGTCAGTGTCAGTACAGGTACAGAGTGTAGAAATTATTTACAATTACAGTTACTCTACTCCTACTCTCTACCCATAGTACCCATTCCCATTTCCCATACTATGATTTGGTCTTCTTCTCCATATTGGAAAAGACGGTCTTTGTCGTCTTGTGGGTCTGGCCTGCTCGTCTAATTTCAGTTCATTTCACTTCCGTTCAACAGTCCATCAGCCTCACTATAGATAGTTAGAGAAGTTCAAGTCAGTCAGTTCAAGAACAAGACCGACCATGGCTGTCAATGTATACGCAACGAACGTCACTTCGGATAATCTCAGCCGACATGATATGCTTAATTGGGTGAACGGGTGCTTGGAATCCAGCTTCACCAAAATTGAGGATCTCTGCTCGGGTGCTGCTTATTGTCAATTTATGGATATGCTCTTCCCAGGTCAGTTTC